>JASVEL010008575.1:0-57755 GCA_032618575.1 Nicotiana noctiflora
ACATCTTCAATCACCCCTTCAAGGTGTGCTATAGACCTGTCAGCCACCTGCAACATCACAATAGTTGGTCTAGGAGCTCTGAGACTCAAAATCCTGAATAATGATAGGGACATCAAATTTATGCTTGCCCCCACATCGCAAAGAGCACGACCCAAATAAATATCACCAATGCGCACTCGAATCGTAAAGCTTCCCGGATCCTTAAGCTTTTGAGGAAGCTTATTTTGGACCCCAGCAGTGCACTTCTCAGTAAGTGAAACTGTCTCATACTCAGTTAATCTTCTCTTGTGAGCCACTATATCTTTAATATACTTAGCATACTTAGAAATTTCACGAAGTACATCAACAAGTGGAATATTCAATTGAACCTTGCTCAACATAGAGAGGAATTTGCTGAACATGCGATCATCATTCCTCTTTTTCAGTCTCTGGGAAAAGGTGGTGGTGGCCTTGGGGCCTCCACTGGTTCCAGAATTTCAATAGTCTTCTTTGGCTCATTTGTCACTTTAGGGATCAATTCCCTCTCAGGCACAAGCTTATCTTTCCTTTTCTTTGGCACTTCTTCAAGTTCCTTCCCGTTTTTCAGTGTAACTGCATTCACCTACGGGTTCTTTTCTGTATCACTGAGGAGAGCTCCTGTAGGTCTAGTATTTTGACTCGTTGCTAACTTCCCCATCTACCTCTCAAGATTTCTGACATTAGTCCTGAGTTGCTGATTGTCAATCAACAACTTCTTCAATAAATCATTTGTGCTCTCTTCCACTTGCTTGGGTGGTCCCTGAGGCTGATTAAAACCCCCTTGTGGTCTGTATTGATTTTGATTCTGCTGATTTCCACCCCACGAGAAGTTGGAATAATTCCTCCAATTTGTATTATAGGAATTTTCATATTGTGCATGCTGATTTGGTGGGCCTCTATTTTGCCGCCCCACATAATAGATAGATCTTGGATTCGTGGGGCAAATATCACTTGTATGACTATCACCACACAGTTCACAACAAATAGTCACCTGTGGTACCTGTTGCATGGTTTGTGGTTATTGCATTGTCATCCTCGTCATCTGATTTGACAGCCTTGCAATTTCAGCTCTCATTGTTGACACTTTATCGAGCTCAAGTAACCCTGCTGATTTTTGCTTAACTGCCTTTCGTGAGTCTCCATCACCCTGCCAATTATTATCATTTTTATTGAAAGTATTCAGTAGGAGTTGGATTTCAGTGTAGGATTTGGCCATGCAACTACCCCCACATGCTGAATCAAGATTTATCTTTGAAACTTCATCTAGTCCATCTACAAAACTATGACCTAATACCTCATCTGTCTGGCAAGGATGAGGACAGTCTCTGAGCAATTTCTTGCCTTTTTCATGCTTGACAAAATGTCTCGCCAGATCGTTGTTCAAACCCAAGAATTTGACTCCTCAGCATCTTTGTCTTCTTGGTGGGAAAGAATTTAATTAAGAAGTTCCTTGCCAAATCATCACATGTGCGGATTGAATTTGATGGCTCCTTATTCAACCACTCCTTAGCTTCCCCGAGCAGAGAAAAGGGGAAGAGTGTAAGCCTGACATAGTCCTTGGAAACATTCGGGTAGTTGTAAGTATCAGTAATTTCCAGAAAATTCTGAATATATCTCTGTGGATCTTCATGAGGTAGACCCACAAATTGCCCTGTGGACTGAATCGGTTGCACCATATATTGTTTCAGCTCAAAGTGCCCAGTAATATCAGGCTTCACAATAGCCTGAGTCATATTAGCCAGACTTGGTCTTGCGGTTTCAATCACCGCTCGTTCCTCATTTCCTGCCATCACTGTTGGTTGTGGTTGAATTTGAATGTTCAACTCTCCTTATGTTCTATGTCTAGCTTCCCACTCTTTTCTTGTTCTATGAATTGTTCTTTCAATTTCAGGATCAAATGGAAAGAGGTTGTTTGTGCTTCTGCTCCTCCGCATTCAAGAGAAGAACCTGTGCAATACAAACAAATAGATGAAATTTTTTTATATTTTTATTAACAACTAATAAAATCGTAAAACAGTCAAGTAGCTAATTTCAAATTCCCCGGCAACCGCGCCAAAAACTTGGTGCGACCAAAACACTCACGCAAGTGTACGCGATCGACAAATAATGTAGTAGTAAGTAGAGTATCGTTCCCACGAGGAATTTTGATTAACTTATCGACTGATATTAACTCAATTAGTTGTCAATTCATGCTATATTATTACGAAATATATAAAGAACCAATTTACAATATACTCAATAATTGCACAATAATTCAAGACAAAAATTACTACAACAACTTCACAATATTTTTATAATAATTTGGACAAATATATTCCAGGGTCATGGACTTGCTAGAGACCATGCTACTTTCTAACTTATAATTGATTTATTGAATTATCCGGGTTGTTGATTATAGGGTTAATAATATTCATAAGAATCTTTCGAGTTATTATGCATCTATTCAAGTTAAATCAATATCTATATGGCTATGGTATGCAAGAATACATTTATAACTCCTATTCTTCAACCAAACAAGGCAATTAAATAAATGTCTATCTTAATTGCAAATCTTTCACCCAATGCCCGGGATTCAAAACTTGTTCTATTTGATTTTATATGCAACCAAAAATTTTCTTTGTCAAGTTTAATTCAAGATTCGTAAATAATATTTCACTGTTAGCTACGCAGTAAAACAATTAAAACCAAAATTAAATAAACAACCCATAACAATAAATTCAATATATTCAATCTAAGCTTCAAATAGCAAGATCATCTAACATCCATGACCCTTGAATATTAGAGTATTTAGCTACTTGTCACACCTCCTTTTTACGCGCACGCGAGGGCACAAGTGAGTTTTTTCCAATTAAAGGACAATCGAGACGGGATCAATTTATTAAATTCAGAGTCGCCACTTGGGAAAATAATGGTGTCCCAAGTCACCGGTTTAATCCGAACCGAGGAAATTTATGACTCTGTAATACAGTCTGCGAAACTAGAAATCTGGATAAGGAATTCTGTTAACCCGGGAGAAGGTGTTAGGCACTCCCGGATTCCGTGGTTTTAGCACGGTCGCTCAATTGCAATTTTTGTTTCTATCCGATTCTTTTATATATTTTAACTATGTGCTTTTAATGCTCCGCTCTTATTTTTAGAAGAATTGCGACGTTACGAAAACACATTTCGAGCCGCACCGTAACCAGTACGCCTGCGACTCTAATGTATTTCGGTTTCGCCGAGAGTAAGATTTGGGTCACATAAATGCACACCCGTATTCAGGAAAGTAATTTTATTTCAAGTCGTGCCTAAAGAGTCTATCGTCTATTTACTTTGGGAAAAGGACCGTGAAATTCACTAGACGGTCCTTCCAAGTCTAAGTTTTCATGACAATTATTCGAGGGCCCCACAATGGTGTATTTTTGGCGAGGCTCGTCTCGTTTATTTTAAAAGGACAATCCTAAAGTGACTACATTTTTTCTACTAAGTTCGTCTCTAAATAAAAGAGAAAAGGTCCTAATTTATTGCATGTTTATAAGCTCGGACCTCTTATTAGTTATTAAATCAATGTGAACGGAAATTGCACTCGAGCTTGCATAAGGGAAATTGTTTTATGCCTTATTTTACAAGCGAATAATACTAAAACTAAAATTATAAATAGCATACGAATTTGACAAAATATCAGAACAAACTAACCATTCTCTAATTAATTTAAACCGACAGTATTAGATGAATTGAGCCGATGGAGTTAACTATGTGTGATACAAAAAGTCATTTTGAACTTCATGCTAACGTTCATCACTAACATTAGTTACTAATTTTATTCAAATTGCTATTTAAAGCGATGTTATTTACTCAAGTAACCTAGTAAATTCCGAACTAGATACATCAAACTAACATTTTTGATTGATTATTTTTCCACATAATCCATTGTCTTATACGCAGTGAGGGTGTTGTGGTCTCGAAATAAAGGCGAAGCCCCTAATCACTTTTGCTCTAACTAATAGAGCCTATCACATACCAAACTCTTCATGGCCTAACTCATGGATTACTTATTGTATTTTGCAAAAACCTAGCTGTAAATTATCTTCCTTAATAACAATTGAACCTCTGTTTTTTCACTATCATAATAGAAGTATACTAAACCTTCAAATGAATGCTCACTCTATTATATTAACAATCGTTAAACCAAAGCTACTAACTCTTTGATTGTTAGCTGCATACTACTAAACATAAGAATCTATTACTAACATGAAACATAACCAAAATTATTTAAAGTTCTGAAAACTCATTAGCGTTACAGTCCAAACCCACTGTTAAAAACCTGTACTTACATTCCTTCTTTGGCCACAGAAATACCCTCGAATATCTAAATGTTTTGCATCAATCTTGTAAAAATTCCAAAAAAACAACACTCGTTCTATTATAATTTGACATTCATGGTTCAGTTTACAAGTGTTGTGTTGCCAGACATTTAATTTAGGTCCAAAATTGATTCTTCTACTTTTAATTAAAGAAACCAAAGGATATTCAAAAATCTAGATGTTTAAGCCAGAATAACACATTTCCAAAACCCATATTTCTCAGTTCTTTAATTAAATCATTAAATGTGATTTCGAAATCAAACAAAGATACAGTGGAAAAAAGTCGTGACAAAAATGCATCTGATTTCTTGGTGATTTATCTCCTCCTCAGTATATTAATGAAGCATACTTAACAAGAAAACCAGGTAATAGAAGGAAGCATGGAAAATAAAAGTTGTAAAAATGATACATAGAAAAGCCTGAATTCTGAAGTCTAGTTAAAATGATAGGACAGCTTGATGCGCTAAGTTCCCGCTATTTGCACTAAGCTCACGAGCTTCATAACTTCATAACCCACTTAACTCAAATCACTATGATACTATAAAGTACGAACTTCATAACGTATTTCTTAAATTGATATCAGTTTGCAAATGAAAACAGTGAAGCTGAAAGAGATCCACAAAAGGGGGGAATCGTCGCTTCAATTTACTCCCGTAAAGCATGAGTTTACAAATGTGTACCTCAAATGAATCTGAAAATTAAGTGTGAGGCAATTTTGGACGAACAGCGAATAGGAATTCGAATCGGCACCGAGTCTTCGACTCCAAGCTCGACCTCAATCACACTTTCTTCTTCATGACATACGGAGACGGAAACACCAAATGCGACTTTCAATTTAACAGGGCTCGAAGCAGAATCACGGAGGAATACCAACAGCAATGAAAAAGTGCCAACGTGAAGTGAATCATCAGAAAATCGAACGAGAAAACCAATACAAACGGGACCAAATCGGAATGGATGACCATATCGAGAAAACCAATACAAACGGGATCAATTTCCAACGATTAACTCCGAATGGATGACCATAATCGGAACAGCGGGCAAGAATCGACGACCTCGAACGGAACCTCGGGTTCGCAAGCGAATAGCTCGTCAACTCGACTCAAATCTATGGTGGCGTTTTGGGCACTGTTGCAGCAGATATTAGCTGCATTTCGAGACTGAGTCGAGGTTGTTTGGTGGAGGTTTCAGGTGGGTGGTTGACTGGTGAGGTCGGCGAGTTTGAGTGTAGAGGGATCGGCTGGCGACGAGGGTCAGGGCTCGTTTGGTCACCGGTCTAGTGAGAGGTGGAATCGAAGAGTGGTCTGGTTAGAGAAATGAGCAGAGGCGGCGGCGGCTTCTGCTGTTGAAGGAGAGAAGTGGCGGCTGGGAGGTCTCTTCTTGGTCGATGAAGAAGGCAAGACGATGGGGGGGCTGGTTTTTTACTGTTGCGGCTGGGTGCTCTAGGGTTTTTTGTTTGGGTGTTCAAGAGAAATGGGGGAGGCAATTGAGTGGAGGTTCATTTGGTTATGTGTGAGTTGGGCCGGGTCGGGGCGGTATTGATTTTTAATTCAAAGCATGGGTAGGGAATTAGGTTGTGTATTGAATTACATTGGGCCTGGTTTTGCTATGGCCCAATTCCGATTTCCATACTACATTCCATGGTGTATCATATACATATGTGTGTATATATATGTATATATATATATATATATATATATATATATATACATATGTATATATATATATATACTAACTCATAACACAATTAATTTTTACTACAATCATCCCACATAATCCCACTTAAATGTAAACCGTATAATTTTGATATTAAACACTAAAAAAGAATGCACAACATGATGTATATATTTTGTATTTTACTAATTTAAATAAATAAACACGCACACACAAAAATGCAAATGTAATATAAAAATAACACAAAAATCACAAAAATCATGCTCAACACGAAACTATTTTATTTTTTGAATTTTCTGGGAGTGATTCTCATGTAGGGCAAAAATCACGTGCTCACAGCTGCCCCTCTTTGCGCGTAAACATGAAGAGTTTTCGTGTAAAGATAAGTGAGCGGATACGAGCGATTTTTGCCTGTTCGAGCACCCCGTGTGAAGCGTTTTTTGGCAAAGTTTGACCGAACCTTTGCTTCAAAGGTCTCCTACATATCCCTGGCTAAAAGGGAATCAGGTCAGTGTAGTTCGGGAAGTTTTGGTAGCTGGGACTACCGTGACTACTGTGATCTTGCTGTTACTGTTGTTGCCGCTGTTACTGCTGTTGCCAATGCTTAATTGATCCCCTTATTACACCGTGCTAAACAAAATAAGAAGCTAGACTAAGTTACAGTACTACAAATTCTTATCTATCTCTTTTAACTTGGCCTTGTCAGGCTCCTCGCCATCCTGTCTGACTTGACGTCCTTCTGATGTTTCTTCTCTTCTGCCAGTTGTTATTTCGGTCTATCTTGATTGCCGAACCCCGACCGTTGTTTCCTTCTTTATGATCTTTGAACTATTCTCCTTCGCAATCCGAATATATCTGTTCTGATCCTTGTTGCCTCCCTCTGCTTACGAACTTGGATTCATGCCGGAGATTTCTGTTACATTCAACCGCTTTCCTCAACCAAAATAGACCGCCACTCCATTCTCCAGGCGGGCTCCCTGACTTCAACTACTACTCAAAATAAAATTGCCACTCCATTCTCCAGGCGGGCTCCCTGACTTCAACTATAACTTCAAAATTAAATCGCCACTCCATTCTCCAGGCGGGCTCCCTGACTTCAACTATAACTTCAAAATTAAATCGCCACTCCATTCTCCAGGCGGGCTCCCTGACTTCAACTATAACTTCAAAATTAAATCGCCACTCCATTCTCCAGGCGGGCTCCCTGACTTCAACTATAACTTCAAAATTAAATCGCCACTCCATTCTCCAGGCGGGCTCCCTGACTTCAACTATAACTTCAAAATTAAATCGCCACTCCATTCTCCCAGGCGGGCTCCCCGACTTCAACTATAACTTCAAAATTAAATCGCCACTCCATTCTCCGGGCGGGCTCCCGACTTCAACTATAACTTCAAAATTAAATCGCCACTCCATTCTCCAGGCGGGCTCCCTGACTTCAACTACTACTCAAAATTAAATCGCCACTCCATTCTCCAGGCGGGCTCCCTGACTTCAACTACTACTCAAAATAAAATTGCCACTCCATTCTCCAGGCGGGCTCCCTGACTTCAACTACTACTCCAAATAAAATTCGCCACTCCATTCTCCAGGCGGGCTCCCTGACTTCAACTACTACTTTAAAATAAAATCGCCACTCCATTCTCCAGGCGGGCTCCCTGACTTCAACTATTACTCACTGACTTCATCCTATCTTGATTACCTTCCTTTGCCTCTTGTACCATTTTCTTCTTCCTGCATTGCCTCTCGGACCACCTTCTTTTCTGAATTATCCCGTCTTGGAATTTCCTTCCCCTGGGTCGTATTACTTTTCTTCTGGCTGCTGGGGATATTTTTGGAACTGTTTACTTGCCTGCTGGGGATGATGCTGCTGAGGAAGTATTCTTTGTTTCCTTCACCCCTCATTCTCTTCCTTCTTCCCATGCCTCCTCTGGGACTCACGCTCTCGCCTCCTCGAGCAAATTACGGGATGTAATACTGCTGGGGGAATCTCGAATCCATTGTTCCATTTTTCCATCAACTGCTGGGAATGATACCAGGCTCAAAGATCATCCCATCGTTTCGTCTGGCCTTTCTCAAAACTATTCTGCTCGGAGCTGGTATTTCCCGAAATCTAGTGTTGCTTTCTACCCTTACCCTCTGAGTTTTGGCTTTCAAGAAAATTTTCGCAAAAGGAGAAAATTTTCTGCCCCAGTTTGATAGACTTCCGGACGGTATGCTTTTCCGCCAACGAACCCTCTTTTCCTGCTTTAAATCAAAGAAAAATTGTTAGTTTCAAAATGCAGCGAGTGGTCGTGCCACTCTTGTTGGGGCCATTCTCTTTTCTCTTTCAGCTGCTCGGCCTCTCTCGAACTTTAAGGACGACGTTGACGCTTGCTGGGGACGATGCTTCTCCCGCGAATGGTTTCTCATCTTTCCTTTTATTCCAATCTTTGGTTTGATCCGGCTCTTTTTAGCCGGTGATCTGTTGCGTGAAATCATCTTTCGGACATGCCACATGTGTCCATCATACTCCATAATTCTTGCGAACCTTCCACTCAGCCTGTCATCCCAATCTTACTATCGTAACGACTTCTGTCTTATTGCCTCGTTCCATGCCTATTCACTTTCAATATATTGCTTTGGGAGACTTGGTAGTAAGCTTTGAAAAATCAATTTTCGAAAATGAAAGAAAAGAAAAGAATACTGACCGCAAATGACAAAAGAAGAGAAAAACTTTTCTGAACTCAAAAATAGGAAAACTTATCTGAATGTGTGCCTGATCCAATGGTTATGCCGCGCCTTTGAGATTAAACTACCCGGTCTATTCATGTCAATCACTTTCTGATGCCGCGTTCTGCTAGAGGTAAACGGATGTCCAAACCTTGTCTCATGCCGACATCTTGTAACCATCTCGTCCTGTCACCTCACGGTGCCCTTCAAAGGGTTTTCACTAATGAGATTCTCTCATTTCTCTCTATCTCCCGTCGCCTTAAGGGTGCCCGTAAAGGTTTTCACCGTAAGACTCTCTCATTTCATTTCTCTCAACTTCCTTCGCCTTAAGGTGCCCTCGAGGGTTTTCACCGTTAAGACTCTCTCATTTACGTTTTCTTTCCTTGCGGCGGGGTATCACCCCTGAGATTCCCTTCTAGAGCGTTATCCCCTTTCGGCTTGTGCATCCCGGATTCAATCGAGGGTCGGGATGTCACTCTTGGCTTTTGTTCACATGACTTGGCACTTCTCAAATACTGATCGAGAGGTCTTTCTGGTTCTTAATATGGTTTCTGCGCGTGAGGCCGAAGAAAGGGGTTTAGCCTCAACGGTTAGCTTATTACAACTTTCGGAATCCACACTATCTTTCCAACGAAACAATGACTCCTGCCCCAGTTTTGTTGCTTGGGGATTTTTGATTTTTATTTTATTATGACCGAGCCGTGTGGCGCCTACGTATCCTTCTCGAGGAATCAGGTCGAACGTAGTTCACTTTTTCTTGTATTACTTCTTTGTTTCTTTTCTATTCTGTTACACATCTTCCTTGATGATTCCGAAAGAGGGTATATGAAAGAATAATTAAGGCTCAAATGGGGAAACAAAGGTTAAAGTGTTTGGGTAGTAGAAAAATTGCCTCTGTCATTTCATTCTCCGAAAAATGCCAAATACACACAAACGAAACCAAACGTTGACAAATGCATCAAAGAATTACACATAATATCTCTTAACTGCATCAGAATTGATAGCCATATCGGTGCATCTTCCCTCGACATCAGTCAGACATAGAGCGCCGTTGGATAATACTCTAGTCACCACAAAAGGTCCCTGCCAATTTGGAGCGAACTTGCCTTTCGCCTCGGCCTGATGTGGTAGAACTCTCTTCAGCACATGCTGTCCCACCTCAAATCTCCTGGGACGCACCTTCTTGTTATATGCTCTCGCCATTCTCTTTTGATACAATTGGCCGTGACATACTGTTGTCAATCTCTTTTCATCGATCAAGCTCAATTGCTCTAATCGGGTTTTGACCCACTCGTCGTCATCAATCTCGGCTTCGGCGACAATTCGGAGGGATGGGATTTCAACTTCTGCTGGTATTACTGCTTCAGTCCCGTACACCAACAAGTAAGGAGTTGCACCTACCGAAGTCCGGACGGTAGTGCGATAACCCAACAGCGCAAATGGTAACTTTTCATGCCACTGCCTAGACCCTTCTATCATCTTCCTCAATATCTTCTTTATGTTCTTGTTTGCTGCCTCGACCGCACCGTTTGCTTTTGGGCGATACGGTGTGGAATTTCGGTGTGTAATCTTGAACCGTTGACATACCTCTTTCATCAATCCACTGTTAAGATTTGCACCGTTATCTGTAATGATCATCTTTGGAATTCCAAACCTACAAATGATGTGGGAGTGTACGAAGTCCACTACCGCCTTCTTGGTCACCGATTTGAATGTTTTGGCCTCCACCCACTTGGTAAAATAATCAATCGTTACCAGAATGAACCTGTGACCGTTGGAAGCTGCAGGCTCAATGGGTCCGATAACATCCATACCCCACGCAACAAATGGCCATGGCGCTGACATTGTATGCAATTCGGTCGGTAGAGAATGAATCAAATCTCCATGTATCTGACACCGATGGCATCTTCGCACGAAACTTATACAATCCCGCTCCATAGTGAGCCAATAATATCATGCTCGAAGAATCTTCTTTGCCAATACGTATCCGCTCATGTGTGGTCCGCAAACTCCCGAGTGTATATCCGTCATCACTGTTGTGGCTTGACTCGCATCTATACATCTCAACAATCCCAAATCTGGGGTTCTTTTGTACAGCACCCCTCCACTAAGGAAAAATCCGTTCGCCAACCGCCGAATAGCTCGCTTTTGATCTCCGGTTGCTTGCTCTGGGTATACTCCTAACCCGAGGTATTCCTTGACATCATGAAACCACGGCTCACCATCCACCTCTTCCTCTATCACATTACAATAAGCATGTTGATTCCGGACATGGATATGTAACGGATCGACACGAACCTTGTCCGGGTGATGTAGCATTGATGCTAAAGTAGCCAACGCGTCGGCGACCTCATTATGCATCCTCGGGATGTGCCTGAATTCTACCGATCGAAAGCGTTTGGTCAAATCATGCAAACACTGACGATATGGGATAAGCTTTAGATCTCTGGTTTCCCATTCTCCCTGAATCTGATGTACTAGAAGGTCCGAGTCCCCCAAGACCAAGACGTCCTGTACATCCATGTCCACCGCTAATCGCAACCCCAAGATACATGCCTCGTACTCGGCCATATTATTGGTACAGTGAAAACGCAGTTGAGCAGTAACAGGATAATGATGTCCTGTTTCAGATATGAGCACAGCCCCTACTCCGACTCCTTTTGCGTTCGCCGCTCCGTCGAAGAAGAGCTTCCACCCTGGATCCTTGGTTAGTTCTAACCCCTCAATTTGCAACACCTCCTCATCCTGGAAAATACGTCCTCAAAGGTTCGTATTCGTCATCAACGGGATTTTCAGCTAAGTGATCGGCCCGGGCTTGAGCTTTCATAGCCGTCCTTGTCACGTATATGATGTCGAACTCCGTAAGTAATATTTGCCATTTTGCTAACCTCCCCGTAGGCATAGGTTTCTGGAAAATATACTTCAACGGATCCAAACGCGAAATGAGGTAAGTGGTGTAAGAAGATAAATAATGTTTCAACTTTTGGGCTACCCAAGTCAAAGCGCAACATGTCTTTTCTAGATGAGTGTACTTGACCTCGTGGATCGTGAATTTCTTACTGAGGTAGTAAATGGCCCGTTCCTTCCTGCCGGTAAGATCATGCTGCCCCAGTACGCAGCCGAACGAATTCTCGAGAACCGTCAGATAAAGAATCAGGGGTCTACCCGGTTCAGGCGGAACTAGTACAGGTGGATTTGACAGATACCCTTTGATTCGGTCAAACGCTTCCTGACATTCCGTCGTCCATTCTATCGCAGCGTCTTTCTTCAATAGGCGGAATATGGGTTCACAAGTTGCCGTAAGCTGGGCAATAAACCTACTGATGTAATTCAACCTTCCCAACAGACTCATTACCTCTGTTTTATTCTTCGGCGGGGGTAACTCCCGAATGGACTTGATTTTGGATGGGTCCAACTCAATGCCCCGTCGGCTGACGATGAATCCTAGCAGCTTTCCCGATGGAACTCCGAATGCGCATTTGGCCGGATTAAGCTTGATGTCGTACCTTCGGAGTCTTTGAAAGAACTTCCTGAGGTCAGCAACATGGTCTTCTCGACGCCTAGATTTTATGATCACATCATCCACGTACACCTCAATTTCCTTGTGTATCATGTCATGGAATACCGTAGTCATCGCCCTCATATATGTTGCTCCCGCATTCTTCAAACCGAACGGCATCACTCGGTAGCAATAAGTTCCCCACGGTGTGATAAAAGCCGTCTTTTCTGCGTCCTCTTCATCCATCAAAATCTGATGATATCCCGCATAACAATCCACAAAGGATCCGATTTCGCGTCCGGCGCAATTATCAATCAGGATATGGATATTGGGAAGCGGGAAATTATCCTTAGGGCTTGCCTTGTTGAGATTGCGATAGTCCACGCATACTCTGATCTTTCCGTCTTTCTTTGGCACCGGTACTACGTTAGCCAACCATTCAGGGTATCGAGTGACACGAATGACTTTCGCCTGCAACTGCTTGGTTACCTCCTCCTTAATCTTCACACTCATCTCCGTCTTGAATTTCCGCAGCTTTTGCTTGACGGGAGGATATGCCGGATCGGTGGGTAATCTATGAACCACTAGATCAGTGCTGAGTCCTGGCATGTCGTCGTACGACCATGCGAAAATATCTTTAAACTCCATGAGTGTTTTGATCAATTCTTCTCTCGGATTGGGTTCAATATGGACACTTATCCGGGTTTCTTTGACGTCATCCGCATTCCCTAGATTAACGGCCTCAATATCATTTAAATTCGGTTTGGGTTTTTCCTCGAAGTGACTTAATTCTTCACCGATTTCTTCTACGGCTTCATCATCGCCATACTCTGACTCACTCTCGTCACTTCTTATTTCATGTGTTATTATTTCCAAACCCGATTGACTTTCTAGACTGGGTTGATTAATCTTTAAGCACGCCATATCATTAAGATCAGTTGAAAGAAGGTTGTTCAGAAAAGTAAAAAGAAGGAAAAATAAACAAAATTAGACACGAAGGGAACCAAATTTTCATTAAGGAGAATGGTACAAGGGAAAACAAACTGCAAACTCAAATCAAAAACGAACTAAAAACAAACTGGATTTTACTCCGGGGACAAACCCCCAACACAAAATTTCGAAAGAAAAACAATCCAAGACAAACTACCAAGACTCCTTCCGGACAGGGAGAGGAGTAGCCTTCCAGTTATTCAGTTTTGCCTTTGGTCCCACAAATTGTATCTCGGCATGACTAGATCCTTCACCGTCCTCGAGCATACATACATCCGTGAATAGGTCCTCGAACTTCCTGAAGAACTCTTCATCTGGCCCGATCGTAGGACCGGGAATCTTTGTCGTTGGATATCCTCTTGCTCCGGACCTGACAAAAGATTGGGAAAGGCGTGGAACAGGCTTTGGGAGCACCCATGTCTTCTGCTTACTCCTTTTTGCTCGCCGGATGTCCTCTGATGTTGGCTGGAATCCCAAACCGAAGGTTCCCAAGTTCTCGACCACAGATACTGGTTGTATGATTCCTTGCAGAGATGCACCTAGACCTTTGCCGGGTATGAAACCATGTCTCAACATTTCATGCGCCACCATGACATCCGCCGTAACTATTCTATCATTGGGAATACATTCTCCTTCTGGAACTCGGTTGGCGGATACAACATCGCAGATCCCTGGTATACCCACGGCCCAACATCTTCTTCTGTTTCAACAAAGGGGATGATGGTGCCTGATTGTAGATCGTTCTCTCCATGGACGACGATCTCCTGTCGGTCCCACTCAAACTTGACGAGTTGGTGTAAGCTGGATGGAACTGCTCTTGCGGCATGGATCCATGGTCGCCCTATCAGGAGGTTATGTGACACCACCATGTCCAGCACCTGGAATTCCATAGTGAACTCCACCGGCCCAATTGTCAAGATTAGCACTATGTCACCAACCGACGCTTTGCCTCCTCCGTCAAACCCTCGAACACATACGCTGTTCTTGCGTACCCTGCCGATGTCTACTTTCAACTTGTCCAATGTAGAGAGAGGACAAATGTTAGCACTGGATCCATTATCGACAAGGACTTTGGTGACCACCGCCTCCTCACACTTCACCGTAAGATATAAGGCCTTGTTGTGCTCGGTGCCTTCCTCAGGCAACTCGTCATCGGTGAAGGTGATCCGATTTGCTTCGAAGATCCGATTGGTGATCTTCTCCAAATGGCTTACCGAGATTTTATCCGGTACATGTGCCTCATTCAGGACTTTCATCAATGCTTGCCGATGTTCTTCAGAATGTATCGGCAAGGATAGCAATGATATTTGTGCCGGAGTCTTCTTTAACTGCTCTAAGACAGAGTAGTCATGCAGCTTCATCTTTTTCAAGAATTCTTCCGCCTCTTCATCAGTGACCGGCTTTTTCAATACTGCCGGAGTGGTCTTCCTCAATTCCGCAGGGGCAAAACATCTCCCCGAGCGGGTCAACCCTCGGGCTTCACAAACTTCCTCTTTCACCTCCTTTCCTCTGTAGGTCGTTGTAATCCGAGCATAATTCCATGGGACAGCCCGGCTATCAGTTACTGGCAACCTGTGTTGCCGGCTGGATGATGAAAGGATCCATTCGAACGCCTGCTACTGTCAAGATGGGCTTGATTGCTGCCCCCGGTACAACTATCTTGGCCGGCTTCACCGGTACTTCGTTCACACTTTCCTTTCCTGCTTCCGACTCTCCTGGTATGTCCTTCTTGCAACTGGGCGAGTCATCAAGGCTTGGCCCTTTTCTCGTTCCTGCCCCGCTAGACTTAATCATCATTACAGTCTGAGAGGCTTTCTCCTTTCCTTACTCCGCCCGTACCAACTCGATCATGTTGGTCTCATGATGAGTTGGAAGCGGGTTTTGGTTGATGTTGGGCTCTGTTGGAGTCTGGACCTCAATCTTGCGAGTGTCAATAAGCTCCTGGATGGCCGTCTTTAGCCTCCAACACTTTTCTGTATCGTGCCCCGGGCATCCCGAGCAGTAGGCACAATTTACTGAATGGTCCAGGTTCTTCGGGAGGGGGTTTGGTAGCTTAGCTTCAACCGGATCGAGCAATCCTACTTGCTTCAACCGGTGGAACAGACTGGTGTAAGACTCTCCTAAGGGAGTGAAAGTCTTTGGCCTCGGCGCCCTGTCGCCCCTGAATGCCTGGTTCGGACGGAAACTCGCGCCCGAGGGGTTTCTGTAAGCTCTTGGGGGTGGATGATTGTTCTGGGGGTTCGGTGCACGCCACGGTGCATGAACAGGAGGTGCAGAATAGGATTGTGCATGGTGGACAGTAAAATGGGGATCAGGTGCGGGATAGTAATGTTGCGGGTGGCTATATGGGTTGTGAGAGTAGTTTTGGTGGTGAGGTCGGGGTGGGCTATATTGGGGTGCGGGGCCTCTATTTCTGAACCATGCCCCGGACTCGACGGCCGCAACTTCCTCTCTCCTCTTTTTCCCCAGTACTCCTCCAGTACCACTTTGGATAGCCTGAGTGGTGGCTTTCAATGTTGAGTAACTCATGATCTTGTTGGCCTTCAAGCCTTCCTCGATCATACCCCCCATTTTTATCACCTCAGTGAATGATTTGCCTACGGACGTTACCAGATGTCCGAAGTAGGTGGGCTCTAATGTCTGTAAGAAGTAGTCCACCATCTCGCTCTCTCTCATCGGCGGATCTACCCTGGCCGCCTGTTCCCTCCAACGGAAACCGAAATTCCCTGAAGCTTTCAGCGGGCTTCTTCTCTAATTTTAACAATGATAGGCGGTCGGGGATTATCTCAAGATTGTACTGGAACTGGCCGATAAAAGCTTGAGCCAAATCGTCCCACGTAAACCATCTACCGGGATCCTGTCTAGTGTACCACTCCAGCGCAGATCCTCCCAGACTCTGGCCGAAGTAAGCTATCAGAAGCTCGTCCCGTCCTCCGGCCCCTCTCATTTTACTGCAAAACCCTCGCAGGTGGGCCACCGGGTCACCATGCCCCTCGTATAGGTCGAATTTGGGCATTTTAAACCCTGCTGGCAACTGGACGTCCGGAAATGGACACAGATCCTTGTAGGCGACGCTGACCCGGTTGCCCAAACCGTGCATATTCCTGAAGGACTGCTCCAGGCTTTTAACTTTTCTGATAACTTCCTCGTGTTCCGAACTTTGGAAGTGCTTTTCCGGTTCTGCCGGATTATCCCAGTGAGGTGTATGTGATTGTGGTTCAGGGGCCCTGAAGGTAGGTTCTGGAGGATAGTAAGAGTTGTCATGGATCTGAACATACGGCTCGCTGGCCGGCCTTTGCAGAGGAGCAGGTGGAGGTGCCACAAAACCAGGGGTGGCTGGAGGAGGATTTGGTTTGGCTGGTGGAATGTGGGTGGCATATGGGTTTTCCCCCTGAAAGTATGGATAGCTCGGGGCGCTTGTCGAAGGATCGACGGGCGGATGTTCCGGAGCTGAGGCGAGGGTAGGGCGGTTTGGTGAAGACTGTTCCCTGGCCCAGGCCAGGTGCATCTCTGTTATCTGTTGTTTTAACCGGTCTACCTCTTCTTTCATGATTTGTAGCTCCGATTTTTCTTCCTCGAGACTCTTGCCAGAACTAGACATGCTTACTGTAACCGGTCCTTTGGATCTAGTACGGTAGTGATGGCTGGCCAGTATATTCTGTCAAACCAACTGCTAAACTTTTCTGGAAATGCAACAAACTTGTTAGTTCACCAAGTTTGACAGATATGTTATAGCACGTTGGATGCAATGCACCTAACCAAATAACCCTTTCTACATGTACTCTTAACATGCGTCATTCCGGCCCTTTTTCTTTTTCTTTTCTTTTTCTTCTTTTTTTCTTTTTCGACTATCTTTGCGAGCCTTATTGTTATTTAACCTTTGGATTCTTTTCCTTTCTTTTTAGTGGTGGTCGAATCTTATGTGGATTGCCTACGTATCACGACCCCGCGTGAATCAGACCGAGCGTAGTTCTGGTAACAGGATTGTGGCAAAATTCGGTAGCTTTCATATCAAATAAAACCTTAAAGTTAC
Source organism: Nicotiana noctiflora (assembly GCA_032618575.1). NCBI lineage: Eukaryota > Viridiplantae > Streptophyta > Magnoliopsida > Solanales > Solanaceae > Nicotiana > Nicotiana noctiflora. The sequence goes on from JASVEL010008575.1 coordinate 17,270, forward strand.
AAAACGGATCTTACAACATAAAAGGAATGCTTGACTCGAAAACGTAAAATAACATGCCAACTGGCTTGACCCAATATTTCAAAAATACATTTTTAATCAAAGGTCTACTGCTCTAAAATTCCTAGGGGCCCACGAGGCATCATTCGGCCTTGCCGCGGGACTGGGTGTGAGGTCCTTGTGTAGTCCCCTTAATTCTTCCATGATCCGATGAACATAACCCATAATTGAGGCAAAAAGGTCGGCGCGGGGCATTCGTTCACAAGCTAGGCATTTCATGGTGACATAGTGCCCGATTTCTCCAATTCTATCCTTGATCATGTCCCTTTCTCCGAGTAGCCGCTCTATCTGCTGGTTTTTCGCCCCCAATCTTCGAGCGTTGTTGGTGACCTGGTCTAGGAGCCTGTCTATTTGTTCTTGCAGTCGAGCCATCAAGTTGTGGCACCGGTCGAGGTCTGCTCTGGCATCTTGGGCTTGCTTAAAAACCCGCTCTCTGAGGATAACATTTGCTTCCCTTAAACTGGTGACGATATCAGTGTAATCCTCTTCCACCCGTTGTAGGTGAAGTGCATGTTGATGTGCCTCCTTTCTCCAGCTAGCTCGGATCCTCACTATTTGGGCCTTAGACTCTTCCAATTCTCTTTGGACATCGGCAACCTGGCTTTTCAAACCCTTTATCAATTTTTCGTCCGCCCGACTCCTCAACTGTCTGTCAGCATCCCTTTTCATTTGCTGGATTTGAGCTCTTAGAAAGTCATTTTCTTGTGCCAACTTCTTTTTATCTCCTTCGTTGGCGGCGGCCTGCACATCCCTTTCAAATTGAAGATCTTGGACCCGTTGCTCTATCTTGCCGATCCTGGTTCTGTAAACCTCTTCCTTAGCCAACCAGTCCCATTGGTCTTGGGACGCTTCAGCAAATTCCCTGAGGTGAGGTCTTTTGGCTGGTCTTTCCCCTGATGTTTCTCCTTTGTACCAAGTAAGATATCTGGGTACAACCTCTCCTCTAGCTCGATCCTGCACACAAGTGTTTGCCTCCAGATACTGGCATTTGCTCCAGATCTGGCGAACCCTCGCTTCCGGGAATTGACCGTCGGGACCAATTTCAATAACCTGGGTACTCAGGTCTTCTTCTTTGGGTACTATCTGGCACCTCCCGAGCTGTCTCAACACCCGATGGGGCGCATAAGGTTGAATGCTTTTAAGTCCCATTAAGAGAAAGGGGGACCTAACTGCTGGCATGTACACGATTCTGTCTATCTGCAACCAACCCAACGTCCATTGTATTTGGCTTGCGTTGAGAGCCTGAAAGTATGCCCTCCATGCCAATGTTCCTTCAGGCAAGACGACCCTATCAATCCTTGTATAGAATTCATTTATGCAAGTTTTCTCAACCAGACCATATCTCAAGAATTGGGTGCGGCGACACAGGTGCTCGATCATCCACATTTGTAGCAGTAAATTACAGCCTTCGAAAAAATCTCCCCCGGCTTTGCAGATTGTGAGGGCTCGATATATGTCCGATAGTATCATAGGAGCAAGAGTACTTTCGCTTTGGTCAAGCAAAGTACTGACGACTCCGGCTAACTTTATATCAATGTTCCCGTCTTTCCTCGGGAATACCACGAGTCCTAAAAAGGCTATCATGAAAGCAACTCGTCTGTGCTCCTCCCATTTCGGGCGATTACCCTTGCTGCATAATTTGTTTTCTGGGTCGTCGAAACCTCCCGCATGACCGTACCTTTGATAGATGAAGTTCAAAGTACAAAACCCTCGTGCTAGATCCGGGTTACGTACCGTTCTGGCCGTCTTCAGTGAGTCTAAAAACCGGTGTACGGCGACAACCCTGGGGGCGATTAGATATTGATGCCCCAATGGTATATCGGTGTTTCCAATGTATCCGGTCATTTCCTCAACAGTTGGGGTGAGCTCGAAGTCCGAGAAGTGAAAGACATTGTGCGCGGAGTCCCAATATGTGACTAAGGCTCTTATGATGTCCCCCCGGGGTTTTATTTCAAGCAGACCCGTGAGACCTTTCAAATACTTTTTAACCTCATCCTGCCCTCCTTGGCCTAGATCATTCCACCATAGCCGTATTTGTACCGGGATTTTAGTCATGAGTGAAAAGGGTTCATTTTGAATCGTGCTCATCCTGCACATTTATTTAAAGAAATCGATCATTTTGGCTGTCAATGATTTTTTCGAAATTTACAGATTTTGGTATATATATTTTTTTTTAAAAAAAAATGGCAAGTTGGACCCGACGGGGGTTGCCTACGTATCTCACTTCCGGTGAGAATCAAACTCGCGTAGTTCGGTCCGTCAAGACAAACTATTTCTTTTATTGACCGACAAAGAAAACACACTTTGTTAAGAAACCCATTGTCGGCAAAGTCAACCTTCCATTGTCTCCTATTAACAAACTATTGATTCTGTTGGTAAGACCCATTTTTGTATTTTTCTGAAAATATCTATTCGCCCACACTGTTTCCACACTGTTTTTGTTTTTTTTTTTCGTTTCTTAAAAGCCGGTCAGCATGCAAGTTCGAACAGATGCTTGAAACAAACATGGCATAGCAGGATGGTCTTTCATTTCAGGTTGCCTGTCCTAGACGGACCCAACCCCTGTGTTGAGTCCCCTAAGTCAAATGCAGCGTGATGCAAATAAGCGTTTCCTACTAGGGATCCGGCATGAAGTCACGTTATTCTAAGTTTAAAAACCTAGGTATGTGTTCTAGACTGTGTACCCGAGCGGACAACTCGAGTTGAGGAAGGAGCTCCTTTCCGGGAACCAAAAGGCCAACCGGCTTAGAAACTTTCCGAGCCTCTTCATTATTTCGGGTATGACACTAACAGAATAGGGAGTCTCAACCAGTGAGCACATCCCCGGGGTGAGAAGTGAAGGGTTTGCGGCACAGTTTTATATACAGTTCACGTAATATCAAAGCGGTAAACATATAACAGTTTGTATGTACAGTGCAGCTAGTATCAAAGCGGTAGACATGTAGTATGTTAATTAAACATGTGGTAAAATCAGATATAGACAAAACAACAATTTAACTGAGCTCGAATTCTTAGACCCTGAACCGAAGTTCAGAGGTCATCCAATCCCCAGCAGAGTCGCCAGAGCTGTCACACCTCCTTTTTACGCGCACGCGAGGGCACAAGTGAGTTTTTTCCAATTAAAGGACAATCGAGACGGGATCAATTTATTAAATTCATAGTCGCCACTTGGAAAAATAATGGTGTTCCAAGTCACCGGTTTAATCCCGAACCGAGGAAATTTATGACTCTGTAATACAGTCTGCGAAACTAGAAATCTGGATAAGGAATTCTGTTAACCCGGGAGAAGGTGTTAGGCACTCCCGGATTCCGTGGTTTTAGCACGGTCGCTCAATTGCAATTTTTGTTTCTATCCGATTCTTTTATATATTTTAACTATGTGCTTTTAATGCTCCGCTCTTATTTTTAGAAGAATTGCGACGTTACGAAAACACGTTTCGAGCCGCACCGTAACCAGTACGCCTGCGACTCTAATGTATTTCAGTTTCGCCGAGAGTAAGATTTGGGTCACATAAATGCACACCCGTATTCAGGAAAGTAATTTTATTTCAAGTCGTGCCTAAAGAGTCTATCGTCTATTTACTTTGGGAAAAGGACCGTGAAATTCACTAGACGGTCCTTCCAAGTCTAAGTTTTCATGACAATTATTCGAGGGCCCCACAATGGTGTATTTTTGGCGAGGCTCGTCTCGTTTATTTTAAAAGGACAATCCTAAAGTGACTACATTTTTTCTACTAAGTTCGTCTCTAAATAAAAGAGAAAAGGTCCTAATTTATTGCATGTTTATAAGCTCGGACCTCTTATTAGTTATTAAATCAATGTGAACGGAAATTGCACTCGAGCTTGCATAAGGGAAATTGTTTTATGCCTTATTTTACAAGCGAATAATACTAAAACTAAAATTATAAATAGCATACGAATTTGACAAAATATCAGAACAAACTAACCATTCTCTAATTAATTTAAACCGACAGTATTAGATGAATTGAGCCGATGGAGTTAACTATGTGTGATACAAAAAGTCATTTTGAACTTCATGCTAACGTTCATCACTAACATTAGTTACTAATTTTATTCAAATTGCTATTTAAAGCGATGTTATTTACTCAAGTAACCTAGTAAATTCCGAACTAGATACATCAAACTAACATTTTTGATTGATTATTTTTCCACATAATCCATTGTCTTATACGCAGTGAGGGTGTTGTGGTCTCGAAATAAAGGCGAAGCCCCTAATCACTTTTGCTCTAACTAATAGAGCCTATCACATACCAAACTCTTCATGGCCTAACTCATGGATTACTTATTGTATTTTGCAAAAACCTAGCTGTAAATTATCTTCCTTAATAACAATTGAACCTCTGTTTTTTCACTATCATAATAGAAGTATACTAAACCTTCAAATGAATGCTCACTCTATTATATTAACAATCGTTAAACCAAAGCTACTAACTCTTTGATTGTTAGCTGCATACTACTAAACATAAGAATCTATTACTAACATGAAACATAACCAAAATTATTTAAAGTTCTGAAAACTCATTAGCGTTACAGTCCAAACCCACTGTTAAAAACCTGTACTTACATTCCTTCTTTGGCCACAGAAATACCCTCGAATATCTAAATGTTTTGCATCAATCTTGTAAAAATTCCAAAAAAACAACACTCGTTCTATTATAATTTGACATTCATGGTTCAGTTTACAAGTGTTGTGTTGCCAGACATTTAATTTAGGTCCAAAATTGATTCTTCTACTTTTAATTAAAGAAACCAAAGGATATTCAAAAATCTAGATGTTTAAGCCAGAATAACACATTTCCAAAACCCATATTTCTCAGTTCTTTAATTAAATCATTAAATGTGATTTCGAAATCAAACAAAGATACAGTGGAAAAAAGTCGTGACAAAAATGCATCTGATTTCTTGGTGATTTATCTCCTCCTCAGTATATTAATGAAGCATACTTAACAAGAAAACCAGGTAATAGAAGGAAGCATGGAAAATAAAAGTTGTAAAAATGATACATAGAAAAGCCTGAATTCTGAAGTCTAGTTAAAATGATAGGACAGCTTGATGCGCTAAGTTCCCGCTATTTGCACTAAGCTCACGAGCTTCATAACTTCATAACCCACTTAACTCAAATCACTATGATACTATAAAGTACGAACTTCATAACGTATTTCTTAAATTGATATCAGTTTGCAAATGAAAACAGTGAAGCTGAAAGAGATCCACAAAAGGGGGAATCGTCACTTCAATTTACTCCCGTAAAGCATGAGTTTACAAATGTGTACCTCAAATGAATCTGAAAATTAAGTGTGAGGCAATTTTGGACGAACAACGAATAGGAATTCGAATCGGCACCGAGTCTTCGACTCCAAGCTCGACCTCAATCACACTTTCTTCTTCATGACATACGGAGACGGAAACACCAAATGCGACTTTCAATTTAACAGGGCTCGAAGCAGAATCACGGAGGAATACCAACAGCAATGAAAAAGTGCCAACGTGAAGTGAATCATCAGAAAATCGAACGAGAAAACCAATACAAACGGGACCAAATCGGAATGGATGACCATATCGAGAAAACCAATACAAACGGGATCAATTTCCAACGATTAACTCCGAATGGATGACCATAATCGGAACAGCGGGCAAGAATCGACGACCTCGAACGGAACCTCGGGTTCGCAAGCGAATAGCTCGTCAACTCGACTCAAATCTATGGTGGCGTTTTGGGCACTGTTGCAGCAGATATTAGCTGCATTTCGAGACTGAGTCGAGGTTGTTTGGTGGAGGTTTCAGGTGGGTGGTTGACTGGTGAGGTCGGCGAGTTTGAGTGTAGAGGGATCGGCTGGCGACGAGGGTCAGGGCTCGTTTGGTCACCGGTCTAGTGAGAGGTGGAATCGAAGAGTGGTCTGGTTAGAGAAATGAGCAGAGGCGGCGGCGGCTTCTGCTGTTGAAGGAGAGAAGTGGCGGCTGGGAGGTCTCTTCTTGGTCGATGAAGAAGGCAAGACGATGGGGGGGCTGGTTTTTTACTGTTGCGGCTGGGTGCTCTAGGGTTTTTTGTTTGGGTGTTCAAGAGAAATGGGGAGGAAATTGAGTGGAGGTTCATTTGGTTATGTGTGAGTTGGGCCGGGTCGGGGCGGTACAGGGTCGGGGTGTTGGGCTGGCTGGGTAGGGAATTAGGTTGTGTATTGAATTACATTGGGCCTGGTTTTGCTATGGCCCAATTCCGATTTCCATACTACATTCCATGGTGTATCATATACATATGTGTGTATATATATGTATATATATATATATATATATATATATATATGTATATATATATATATACTAACTCATAACACAATTAATTTTTACTACAATCATCCCACATAATCCCACTTAAATGTAAACCGTATAATTTTGATATTAAACACTAAAAAAAAATGCACAACATGATGTATATATTTTGTATTTTACTAATTTAAATAAATAAACACGCACACACAAAAATGCAAATGTAAGATAAAAATAACACAAAAATCACAAAAATCATGCTCAACACGAAACTATTTTATTTTTTGAATTTTCTGGGAGTGATTCTCATGTAGGGCAAAAATCACGTGCTCACACTACTCATATTCATACAAAAATCAACAATATTAATATTAAACATACTATAAACAAACTACAAGATTAAGGTTTAGATAAACTCTTTAAATTGTTGCTCCAAGGTAGTATTCTTCAATTCATTCCTTAGCTCCAAGAGACTTCAATGGCTTCCTCCTCAAAATCTTCTCTCTAGAATGAATAGTATTTTTCCACTCTTAATCAATAATGGCATAAAATCTTATCTTACTCCATAATGGAAGGTTGCATTAATTAATTTTTGAGTGAAAATCTGTGAGTTTCCAATTTTACCCCTTCATAATGCAGTTTCCCGGATTGAAACGCGCGAAGTAATGCGCGAAGAAATAACTTCGCGCATCTGATACTTGGTTCGTTTCTTATTCGCGCGAAGTTCCGCGCGAAGAAGATATTTCGCGCATCTGGGAAGATTTTTCAACAATTTCTTGTTTCTTGAGTGTACGAACTCAACTCCGAAGGATTATTTTTGCTCTTGAATTATTCCATAACATTTCCAAGCATTGATATAAGCTCCTTTTTTCTGCAAGATATGCGAATCACAAATTAAAGGCCTATTTCTCATCAATTTCATAAATTATGTTATTGAAATATAATTAAATGGAAGCATAAATAAGGGCTAAATTACTCAGTTTTTGCCTATTATCAATGATCATTGTTTTTAAAATGGAAAATTCTGCTGAAATCATAAATCGTTTGTGTTATCTAGAAATCGCACTTAAATTTATGATTGCCTAAATGATTTTTAATTGATTGCTTATTAGTTATTACCACGATATTTTTTTAAATAAGGGGGAGATCATGAGAGTGATTCACGGTTTGCTTTAGCCGTTGATGAATTTGTTTTTACTCAAAAGAAAATCAACTACTTTTTTGACTTTGTTTTTCATGATGTTCTTCTTATAAGGAAGATTCACCCCTCCTTCTGGAACAAAATGCTACATATAATATATATGTGGACATCTTGAAATGTTATCACGTGCATAAAAGTTAAATTCAGTGTCCATTATTAATGCATCACTATCCCAACGGTCTAATCACTTAAGTTTTGCATTCAAATATATCCCACAAATTTCTGCATCCTTAGTACACCTACTCTCTCGTCCACTTGTCTCCTCTTCTGAATCCGTGACCTTTTGCATTTAGCTAAAGATTCTTCTGTCACACTCTTTATAATATCGATTTAATAACGTTTATAGTATATTATTTATGTGTAATCTATAGGTTACGGATTCGAGTTATGAAAACAGTAATTAATGTTTGTGTTAGGGTAAGCTATCTACATTACATTCTTTGGGATGCAGCCATGTTCCACACCTTGTATTAATACGAAATACCTTGTGCAACGAGCTGCTCTATATATTTAACCAGTTATAGCTGATTATTTTTTTCTATTTTCAGATTATCACAATCAAGAATGCTATGGAAAAATTGGTTTTGTTGTGTAAACGATTAGTATAAATAGTTTTCTATATTGTCGAGTATAAGTTATATGTAATGTTAGTGTAAATGATTGTATACTAATCCTTCGTTCCAATTTACGTGAACCTGTTTGATTAGGCATTGCGTTTAAGAAAAAATAATTAAAAAAATTAGAATTTATTGTTTTTGTTATGAATAGAATTCTATTTAGAGTGATTGTCTATCTTGTGGAGAGTTTTACTTTGTGACTAAGTCATATTTCTCCTATAAATAGAGAGGTCTTACCCCATTGTAATTCACCAAAAATTCAATAAGAATTCCCTCTCTCTCTTTCTCTGCAATATTGTTCTTCTTCTTTTATTATTTCATAACACGTTATAAGCACGAGACTCTAACCAATTGAGTAGAAACTTTGGGATTGAGCATAATGATTGTCAATTATTTCATGAACTTCCTTCATGATTAAAATTCTGGATTTAAGGTAAGTATTTTACTTTTCTCTTTCAAATTCTTGAAATTCTATAATTTGATTTTATATACAGGCAAAGACAACAAAGTTTGATTATAACTCTAATGGAGTTTTTAAGAAATTACACCCACATGAAGTGATAAAATATTTCTATATCTTGTCATGATTAAATTCATGTATAATTATGGGCAAAGAATTGAAAACTCGTCCCATTGAATTTGCTCCATTCTCATTCCCCTTAGAGAATATGATAGCAGTATGTAATAAGTCTGAAAGAAGACAAAAGTATTATCATCAATAATCAATGGATATGGACGTGGCAATAAACGAAATCATATCATCATCATTGTGGCAATGAGAACAATAAGTATTCTCAAAATAATCCCATACTTTGTGAAAATATTTGTCATCTATTTGACATGAGATTTTATAAAGCACATACATATGACTATGGTCCATTCATGATGTGAATGAGAAAAAATCTGATTTATGAATATATATTCGTTTTTGGAAAAATATAAATGTGCTAGTGGTAGTGATTACACAACACTCACCTCTAAAAGGAGGTTTGAGATAATATAAGAAAATAATATCATTATTATTGCATGAATGATCATTGGTCACGTACCTATTGTACGCCACAATATTTTGGCAATGTGATTATTAAAGGACAACAATAATGCAAGAAACATATCTTTCATTTAATTTTGGCCATGACCATAATGGTATAAGTTTATCTTTAAAAGAGATATTCACCATATAGGTGTTGATGATTATGTGGTACTACCAATTAATTGAGAGCTCTGGAAGAGCCAATTACCACTATTTTGGAGAAACACAATTGATTACCAACAAGGTATTGTATTGTAGTAAGTCTCAAAGAAACTTATTCAGTTTCCAAAGTATACGCGAAAGCGATTGATTATATTGAGACTATAAATAAATGAAAGATTTAATATCTTCTATTGCTACAACTTGTAGCGGGATAATATGTATGTAAAAAGCTACCCGCTTTATCTCCAATTTGTACTACATAAACAAAAGAATACCACAATGAAGTGGATATTTATTGATATAAAACTCATATCATAATAAACTTAGAGTTTATTCATAATTGCACACATGATGGTGTAAATCTAAAATTTATCAATATTGATAATTTATTCAGTTGGCATAATTAGTTTACCTATATCAATTTAAGTATGATGTGCAAAAATAAAGAGAATTCATATGGGTAAATATTAAAGAACTAGAAAGTTCTTTATGAATTCTTTTATGTGCCTGTTCTCATTAATTAATATACCAACTAAAAGTGGGATTGAATCTCATGAATGCTAGAAATATCAAAGGTGAATATAGGCCCATTCACCCGCCATATACCACATAAGATGCATCTATGAGATGGTTATATGAGCGATTATTGCTAACCCGCAACATGGTGTTTGCGAGGTAACTTGCTCAATAATTTAATGTAGAGCATATTCCAGATTTTCTATTCAAGAAGTTCATCTTGATAAGTTGGTTTACATCACAACTGGTTTAGCAAAATTAATTTATTGAGTGCCTCCACTTAATAGCTAAACTATTGCTTATGAGAACAAAGTTTATATATATCAGTTTGATATACGTAATATACGAAAGTATATTATTTTCTCCCCTCACAAGTGGTTCAGGGTCAGGAACCAAATAATTATATCTTATTATTATTGATGTGCGGTGTATATTTTGATTAACACCATAACACACAAAGATATATTCTCAAAGTTGAGGAAACAAGTTAGTTTTTCTAACATGAGGGGGAAACAAGATACAACAATTGAGAAAATGTTACATAGAATGAATTATCATTTATACATCTAGATCCTCGAATAAAATAATATGAACTTGAAGTTCATAAAAGGATAATTCATGAGCAATTTATTGCAAAGCATGCCAGACGCATTTGCTGACCCAAATAAAGTAACTATATGCTCATTGCAAATGCTCCTATAAAGTCCTAGAAGGACGAAGTATATGGTAAACTTAAAGCGTATACACAATCGGTTTCAAATAAACTTCTTGATAAAGAAGATGAGCAAATGATCATAATAAATGAGGCAAGTGATCTAGAAGATCACATGACATTACACTTCATAATATCTCACGAGAGATTCAGAAGCTATTGCACAAGATTGGGATGCAAAAGGCTTAAGGATTTGAAAATACATTGAAACTGATATAAAATCTTTGTCGACGTCAACCTTCAAGAAGCTAGTGCACAAGATTGGGATGCGAATGCTCAAGGATGTGAATTGACGCTATCATCAGGGGGAGTTAATGCGTGTTGCACTCTTTTTCCCTTACAAGATTTTGTCCCACTGGGTTTTCCTTGCAAGGTTTTTAACGAGGCAACCAAAAGGCGTATTGTAGATATGTGTACTCTTTTTCCTTCTCTAGATTTTTTTTCTCACTGGGTTTTATTTTAGTTAAGGTTTTAACGAGGCACATTATCATTGAATAGACATTCAAGAGGGAGTGTTATGAATAGAATTCTATTTAGAGTGAATGTCTATCTTGTGGAGAGTTTTACTTTGTGACTAAGTCATATTTCTCCTATAAATAGAGGGGTCTTACCCCATTGTAATTCATCCGAGACTTCAATAAGAATTCCCTTTCTCTCTTTCTCTGCAATATTGCTCTTGTTCTTATTATTTTATAACAGTCTTAGATATGCCAGAAAGGATTTTAAAGTATTTGTGCGGTTATAAAAGGTTCTCATTATGATAATATTAAAAATTCTAACTTATCTTCAAATTTAAAAATGGGTCATTCTTTTTTTAACAGACCAAAAAAAAAATGGTTAATCAAATACATATTTATGGATAATTCTTCTTAAAATATAAGATTTGTATTCTTGAAAAAAAGAAGTTATCTGCTACAACAAGGAAAGACGGTCGAATGATGTAAAGATTCTTTACCCTAATGTATATTATTTAAATTAAAATAATGTATATTGGGACTAGAGGCGGCAAAATTGTTAAAATAAAATAGTTAACCACTCATATTATCTATTAAAAATGGATTAGATAATGAACTTTTTAAAAACGGGTCAAATATGGATAAAAACCATATTATCCATTTAGAAAAAATAACCAATGGGTTTAATTTTTACATTTGTAAGCCTTAAATTGGGGGTTCCTCAAACTAAGAAAACTAAGAATTTTTCCAAATGTGATCATATACAAGAAGTCATGGATAATATGATTATCCATATTATCTGTTGGTTAACCCGTTTTTATCCGTACTAAATATGGGTCGAATCAGATAATTTATCTATTTTTTCATTACTCATTTTCACCTGAATCATATCCGTCCCGCCCCGCCCCGCCGTTTGACATGCCTAATTGTGACTGCACAAAATTAAAACATTTTGTAATATATATGCACGCAAATTCACACACTACAAATAAAACCCACCATTTCTCTTTCCATTCATTGAACAAAATATTCTCTCTTTTTTATCAATGGGAAACTGCAACTGTTCAACAGATGCAAGAAAACAAGATTTTAACTTTGCTCGTGTTATGATTGATTCTGGAGAAATATTAAACCTCAAAGGTCCAAAATTAGTTGGACAAGTCCTAAATGAATTCCCAGGTTACAATATTTTCAGTTCAAATCGTTTGTCTTGTCCATTACATGATCAAGAATTACTCGTCGACGGTGAATTCTACTATCTTCTCCCTGTGATTGCAAAAGAACCCATATCAGATGCAGAAGAAAAAGAGCCAATTCGAGTTTCCTCCACTAATTTGACAAAAGGGTCAGCCATGGAAGTTTTGCCAGCTCAACGACAAGGTAGTTTTAGATAGCAGTAGTTTGTAGCATATATTTTTTATACTCATGTGTTTTCATATCCTCTAATAAAAGTTTAAGCTGTTAAAACTAGTCACTTTAGTTTATTTAATGATATTTCGTCGCGGGGAATCTAAGTGTAACTAGTAAAGTTGTTGCAATGTTAATGAGGAGGTCACGGGTTCGAGCCGTAGAAACAGCTTCTTGCAAAAATGCAAATTAAGTTTGCGTACAATAGATCCTTGTGGTTCGGCATTTCTCTGAACCCCACGCATTGCGAGAGCTTTTTGCACTGGACTGCCCGATGTTTTCATCACACCTTTTACGTGTGGGCAAATTTTTATTTTCATGAGCGTAAATTCAATTTATTTATTTTTTATTGATAAATGGGGGCGATAAGACTCGTATTCGGGGATTTCTATGTGCTATAATACTTTGTAAGTGTGTGATCATAAGTTAAAAAAGTGATAAACACCATCTTGGACATATATGAAGAGTGAATGTGTACCGCCCTAGATGGCAAAAATGAGTTTGAATGCTAAATACATTAAATAGAAACTTAGTTTATTTTCTATTTTCATTTAAATCTTGAATTTTGGAATGATACATACATTAATTAAAAAACTTATTTTTTTTCAAACCCCTTAGTAGAAATTGTGTCTGCAATAGTGCGCGTGAAAACCTTTTTCTTACTTTGTAAGTTTGTGTTTCCTAACAGGTGTTTGGAGAGTGAAGCTAGTTATCAATCCACAGCAATTAGAGGAAATATTATCAGAGGAAGGGAATACAAATGCCTTAATAGAGGAAATGAGGATAGTTGCAACTACAAATTCAGCTACAAAGCACAAAAGAAATACTTCATGTGGAGTAAATTGGAAATCTACTCTTCCTAGTTTATTTAAGCTGCCCAGTGAAAAGCAAAATAAAATACTAGCATTTGATCAGTCCTCCGCCACCAGCCCTAAATGATTTACCTCTTTTTGTCTCTGGTAGAGTGAAAAAGGCCGAGATGAAGGAAAGTGGAGAAGCAAAAAATGGTCCGTTATTAGATTTGACCATGTACAAGAATATAACAAGGACTTGCTCAAGTATTGGTAATAACATCAATCGTGATCTCGTGGAACTGCTAACTAAAATGACACGTCCTTTAATAGGACTAGCAGTTAACTTACTGGTAGTTAACATATGATCTCTCATTAGTGATGGAAAATTACAGGATTTTCTCTATGTTGTTAATTAAATCTAAGGTTGGTTTATTGCTTTTTCTTCCTTATTTGTTCCCTCTTTATTATTTATTTTCAAATTGTGTTTTTCTTTGAGGATTAATTTTAGTGACACAAAGATGCCCTTAATCTCATCATGTGAGACACTTGCATGTTAACCTGTACCTGCTACAGAGCGGATGTAGCCCTATAGCAACAGTTGAATTGAACTCATAATTTTTGATAATTTTTTGTGCAAAAATTCACCAAGATAGCAATAAATTTAAATTTTAACACATAACTTTAAGAATATAATGAATTCAATACGAAGAATTTTAAAAGTTAAACCCATAGGGCTCGTTTAGTATGAGGGATAAGTTAAGAAGAATTTTTTTCAACTTGATTGGTAGAGAAGTACAATATAATTAATCATGGGATTAGTTATCCCGAAATTGTAGTATTTTTTTATCCCCATGAAAAGATAGAATGACTAACGGCAAAATAACTAATTTCGGACTAATTAATTGTGGAATAACTTCTTTCCAACCAAACAACCTCGTAAAGTTTAAATCTTGAATTCATTGGTCACGAATTTAGACCTCCATTAGAAAAGGACTGTTATGTCAGAATTGAAAGTTTAACAGTAGTAAAAGTACTTTATGGATTAGGTGAGATTGAATGCACCTTTTGAAGTAGTGTAGATTCCTTCTGTGTCATTTTCTCTTTGAAAATTAAAAGACGTAAATAAAATTAATTAATATACATGCAAGTGTCTACCCCATTAATTAAGATCTAAAAAGAAAAAGTTGTCCTTGTTAAATTCTCTTACGTGCTTAAACAACAGTTAATTAACAAAGACTCTTTACTTATCATGGCAACCGACACGGGCGTGTGCACCTTGATGCATATCATGGGACACCACTTCTTCATATTTTTTTACTAGATATGTTTAAAAAATCAAAAACAAATTGAGAATGGATATAAAAAATGGCAATGCTTATCATTTTAATAATTTGTTCATTAGTCTGTTTCTTCAAATTATGATACTGCTTATATAATACCCTGCGTACATGTCATGACCCAAATTCCATATTCGGTAGTGACGGCATCTCTCATGAAGACAAGGCCAACGAACAACCCCAAATCTTCTTTTAACAGCTATTAAACATACAGGAATATAAAGATTACTTATTAATATTTAACTATTAATTTCATCCCAATATAATCCGACCGGTGTGTCACAAGTCACGAGCATCTAATGAGTGAAGGCGCTACTACTGGCCAACAATGTATAGATTAATACAAGATAAAAACTGGAATACAAAGATGAAGTATGGTGCCGCGAACGCTAGCGGTCACTTGGCTCAACTACCACCATAAGGTCTTCTGCCCTGCTAATAACCCGCTATCGGGTGAACAATACCTGCAACTGCACGCAAGGTGCATGGAGTAAAGTGAGTACTTCCAACTCAGTGGTAATAAGATAGAATAATATCTGAGCGATAAAGAAAACACGTAAGAGCACACCAAAATGCTATAAATGACAGTACAACCCTTTGAGAACAAAAGTCGTAACACTGTGAAAATTCTTTAGAAAATCTTAAGATCGGCTAAAAATATCTTTTATAAAATCTCTTTTACATATATTCCTTTTTCTTTTCCAACAGCCAAGCATATGAATGCTATATCAGATAGAGCAAGTCGCCTCACAAAATGGCTCTTGGGCACAACACTCCTTAATATATAGTACTAGTGTATCTGGTCAACAAGGCAAGTAACAGTATGTATGCCAATGATATATGAGTGTTAAATGTCATGCCACGTAGTACAAACAGGAATGAATGCAATGCAATGCATATGACCACTGCGGCGTGCAACCCGATCCATTTGGGTACCCACGCTCATTATATCAATATCACTCCTGCTGCGGTGTGCAGCCCAATCCATATACTACTACGGCGTGCAGTCCGATCCATGCAACATGCTACTACGGCGTATAGCCCGATCCATGTATGTATATGCATATGCTCGCATATCACTCGAGGCCTCAAAGCCTCCTCACATAAATCGTCATGCCCTCACATATGGCCCTCGGCCCCCCAGTCTAACGAATAATCAAAAATCCCCTCGGGCAACAATATCATATCAGCTCACAGCTAAAAATGTTTAAATATCAGTCAAAACTCGAGGTTTGAGTAAAATATAGCTGAGTTCAAAAACAGTATAAATCACACGGACTGAGTTCAATTAGTATTTCAAACAGTGAGGGAAAACAATGATGATAGTTCATAAAGAGTTTCAACAATCGGCAATACGCGATAAAAACCAACAACCGGGACGGACCAAGTCACGCTCCCCAACGGTGCTCTACCCCACGCTCAGGTCCAGCGTGCAAGTCACCACAATATAGCACTAAGATGTGCAAATTCGGGGTTTCAAACCCTCAGGATATCATTCCCAAGTATTACTCACCTCGAACCGGCGAAAACTCAAGCCCACGACGCCTTTGCTCCTCAAACCGGCTTTCACGCATGTCAAAACTAGCCAAAATCGGTGCAAATATATCATAATAGGCTAATGGAACAACACCCAATCGAAATAAAATGAAAATCTCGAAACTAGCAAAACCCGAGCCCCGGGACTGCGTCTCGAAAAATTATAAAACTTACATTTTCGGAATTCTTGTCTCGTCACGAGTCCGTACATATAATATTTACAAAAATCGGAGTTCAAATGGCCCCTCAAATCTGCAATTTTCGTTTTTTGAAAACTTTATAAATTTTCTCCAATTCTTCCATTTGATTCACTAATACTTGATGAAAATAACCATGGAATAATTAAATAAAATAACGTTTGGATATAGAATACTTACCCCCTTGTTGAGACGAGAACAACGCCACGAAAATCACCTCAATCGGAGCTCTAGAACTCAAGATGTGGGTAAAATGCCAAATTTTTTGGATTAAAACACCGCCAAAAAAATTTGGTACTGTTCATGCGCGGGTCACTGTTCACTGTTCACCCGCGCGGTTACTGTTCACTGTTCATAAATGCAGCAGCTTTTTTAAAGAAAATTGCAGCATAGCTATTTTTCACTAAAATAGTTCTAACTCCATAATACGAACTTGGAATTCCACGATTCGTTTTCATATGGCTCCGTAATTTCGATACGAATCCAGTGGTTCAAACAAAACTGAATTTGGATCTCGTTTGCTCTGTGCAACATCAATTTCGCTCGTTAAACAATTAATTCACATTTCGTGTCAAAAACTCAATCGCGACTTAATGAAATTAATCCAAAATTTTTGGATCAGTCCTATAATTCATTATTTAAACTCTCAAAGTCTCGAAATCAAATTTAGATCTCTAAAACTAAAAATAGACCTTTGGATCATTACATTTATGCTCAAAGTGGCAAAATCTTCTAAAAATGACCCGTTTGGGCATCCGAAACACACCCGAGAGCCTCGGGACCCCGACCAATAATACCAGCTAGTCCCAAAACACATTACGGACTCGCTCGAGGCCTCAAATCACATCAAACAATGCAAAAACTATGAATTAACCTCCAATCCAAGCTTGACGAACTTTGAAGTTTCCTACTTCTATTTCCGATGCCGAAACCTATCAAATCAAGTCCGATTTACTTTAAATTTTGCACACAAGTACAAAATGACATAACGGAGCTACAAAAAATTTCGGAATTTCATTCCGACCTTCGGATTAAAAATTTACCTATCAACCGGAATTCGCCAAAATACTAACTTTGTCAATTCAAGCGTAATTCTACACCGGTAATCACAAAAATATTCCAGACACACTCCTAAGTTCCAAATCACCTAACGAATCTATCCGAACCATAAGATCTGCATTTCGAGTCCGATATCAAAATTTTTACTTCCGGTCAAATTTTCTCAAAAACCTTCAAATTTCTATCTTTAGCCAAACGGCTCCAAAATGACCTACGGGCCTCCGAATTCACTTCCAATCGCGCTCCCAAATCCAGAATCACCAAATTGATGCAATTTTTTCAAAAATGCTATCTTCCATAATAGGCGCCAAAACGCTCCTGGGTTATCCAAACCCGATTCGGGCATACGCCCAAGTCCGAAATTATCATATGAACATGCTGGAACCTTCAGATCCCAATTCCGATATTGTTTACTCAAAATTCCTATCCTAGTTCATTTCTTCAATTTTAAGCTTCGGAAATGAGAATTTTCATTCAAATTTGACTCCAAACTTCTTGAATTTTAATTCTGACCATACACACAAGTCAATATGCCTGAGATGAAGCTACTCATGGCCTCAAACTGCTGAATAATGCGCCGGAGCTCAAAACGACTGGTTGGGTCGTTACAATACATCACTGGCAACCAGATTTATAGCCACCAATATTGAGCATAAGTTCATGGCAATTTCATTAGTCGCCACTAAATATCGAAAATCTATTTTTTTGTTTGAATTGTTGAAAAGTTTTGTTGTAGGCAATTGAGCAATTTTCATGTGGTAGAGGAGCAAATTTTGGACCTCTTTTTTTTTTTTTTTTTTTTTGACAAATTCCAGCATCTTCATCTTTATTCTCGACATAATAACCTTACTTTTTGCAGCATTATTGTAGTGGTATGATCTGTTAGACCATAAGCATAAGTGGGTTACTCAATTTGGAACAATTGTTTGGTCACAAAAATATATTCCACCAGAAGACTCCTGAAGCAGAAATATCTCATGCAAGAATTAGTTGTGTTAGAAATTTTCATTTGTCCCTCCGTTTTAATTTATATAATGTGGTTTGACTGAGCATAGAATTTAAGAACGAAATAAAAAAGCTTCTTCTGAAATTTCTCTTCTTAAACGTGCCACAAGATTTCCTAAAGGCATCATGGTGCATTATGCTCTCGCTATACGCGGGATCCGGAAAAAGACCGCTCCATAAGGGTCTATTATATGCAATCAAAAGTACAGTATTGTTGGGTTGATTTAGCTCAACAACTAATATCAGAGCTCATGTTGGACGGAACAAGTATGGCCATGATAGGGTGATGGTCCAGGGCTTAGTTTGCGTATTTTCATTTAGTAATGATCTTTGTTGAGCGATTGACCAATAATAATTAATATAGTTGACTTCAAAATACTTGAGATTGAAGCGTACTTATTACTATTGTAGCTATGACCTTTGAGCTCTAGTACTTTACCGCATTTTGAGAAAATAATTTAGTTTCTTTGGGATTATTAACTTGTCAAATAATTATTAATGTTAATGCAGACGACATGCAATTCAAGCTAAGAACTTAGTAGGTTTTTCCGAACCACATGAAATTTTACCTAAATCTATATCTGGAATATATGAAATACGTATGAACGGAGGATTGATTTTCAACCAAAAAAAAAAAACTACTCTTCTTTGATGCCATTTTCATGAATTTGGAACATTGGGAACTACTTATTTACAACCAATTTGGCGAATGTGAACAATTCTGTTCCTTACAACCGCACATTATAATGTACTTTTTGAAATCTCTAAAATATATAGGAATGTGAATAAATACCTTTATATAATGTACACTTTGCTCTTAATTATAGGGCCAGTGCCTGAATTTTTCAATATGTATGTAAATAAAGTAACATTAACCTGTATAATTTTACATTGGCCATAGCTCCCTCATTTTTCTCCACCAAATACAATTACACCTTATATTAGTCTCAAACTAGTTGGGGTCATAACTCGCTTATTAATTTCACTATTCTTTACCTACTCAAGTTTAACTAAACCCGCTCATCAGTTGCAAAGCTTCGTTAAAATATACGTTTTAAAGGTATATTGAACACTTTTTATTGAAAAATATATTTTTACTCTTTTAATTTTGAACACTTTTTCTAAAATTTCTAGCTTCACCATTGCTGTCCATTATCACCTCTCTATGGTCAAGAAAGTAAGGTAAAAGGCTTATGAACGTTTGGCTATGCTTTTTATCCATACTATCAAACCCGATGCACAAGGCATCCCGTGTTCACGCAGTATCTGGGAAAGGACCACAGCCCAAGGAGTATGATGTAGACAGACTACCATAATGCAAGCATTAGTGACTGCTTCCACGGCTCAAACCCCTAACCTATAAGTCATACCGATACAACTTTACCGTTGCTCCAAAGCTCCATTTTCATCTATACAATCAAACTCCTCTCTCTCACTATATAGCCTACCTACACAAAACAGATAGATGTGAGAGCATAACAACACAAAAATATTACTATAAAATGGGCTGTGCTTTAAGAAAGCAGATATATGAAGATCATGTTGTACTCGCAGCTCAGACACATTGTACGTATAGGTTTTTCCTATTTATTTTTTCATTTTCTTCCCCTTAACACTCGGAAGGGGATTTTGGAGTTATCGGTAAAGTTGCTGCTTTGTAACTAGGAGGTCATGGGTTCCAGGTGTGGAAACAACCTCTTGCATAAAATGCAGGGTAAGGCTACATACCCTGATGGTTCCATGAGTACCTTTGTGGTCCAACACTTTCCCGAACCCCGCACATAGCGGAAGTTTAGTATATTGGGCTGCCCTTTTCCCTTTAACACTCGCTTCTATTTATTGTGATTTCAGTTTCTTTGGAAGATGTCAAGACCTTAAGTGAACTCTTCAGAAAATTAAGCTGTTCTATTAGCAATGATGGCTTTATTAGCAGAGTAAATTCCATCATTTCTTTCTTTCTTATAAATTTTGCTTTGTTATTATTATATAAGTTTGAGTTTGTTATAGGACGAGTTCCAGCTTGGATTGTTCAGAGATAGCAGGAAGCAATCTCTGTTTTCAGACAGGGTCAGTTAACTTCTTTTTAGCTCTTTACTTCGGCAAGTAGTGGCGAATCCAGGATTTAAAGTCCGTAAATTCATTTACCAAGAGGAATACGGATCAATTCCAAGTAATACATTATTTCCTCTTGTATTTTAGTAGTGCACCCATGTACTAAAAATCCTAAATTTGTATCTGAATCCCCTTTGGAGAAGTCATGTTTATACGTTTTAATATTTTTTTGTATACATAATTTGAACTGGAAGCAATAGATTCAGTTGAACCCGAAAAATCCGCCATCGATCTGCCTCTGCACAATAATGGCCATTCCATTATGTACATTTTCTTAAACTTTGGTTTGACAGTAATCAGGTCCTTCAGATATGAGTTTAGTTGGACCCAGTAACTTTAGTATTTATCGTAAAAATTATTAAATTATATACTATAAATTATTAATTTAGAACTCAATAACTTACAAAAATACTGAACTCATAAGTTTCAAATCCTGACTCCGACTCTAACAATAATATCGGTTACATATAGATGTTCCAGTTGTTTGACTCCAACAATGATGGGCTAATAGACTTTGGCGAGTTTATTCGTACACTAAGCATCTTCCATCCTGATGCTTCTCAAGCAGAGAAAATTGCTGGTATGAAAATCCAATTAGGTATTTTTCACGTTGCTATCTATGTTGTTTGGACTTTTCAAAAATTGCCATCAGATGTGTGTTGAATCCTTCAAAAATACATAAAGAATTCAACACGTGCACGGCAATATTTTTGGAAGGTCCGAGCAACGTAAACTGCTATAACTGTTGCATTGAACCATATAGTTTCTGATGCTGCAGTTGCATTTAAATTGTATGACTTATGGCAAAGAGACTTCATTGGACGTGAAGAGGTAAATATGCGCTACTCCTATCATACTATAACAGTAAACTCATAAAATTATTTCTTTAATCACCTTAAAATATTGAATTTTACCCACTATTTTATTAAACACTAAACTTTCTACTTTAATATGCAAAAAATAATTCTATAAATATCTATTATACTGGTACTTACAAAAAAGCAGTTTGTCACTATTATTACAGCGAGTAAGTTTTGATGACCACGTGTGAAGTTAGCATTATATTACCTTTAATAGAAGGCTTTACATAAAATATTATATATTCATTATTATTTTTTTTAGTCGGTATACATAAATTATTCACTGATTATATATAGTCATTATATATTATACATGGATTATACATATTTTATATACCAATTGAGCATATTTAATTTAAGCAGTTAAGTGGACAGTTATTTAAGTTAATTCTTTTTAATAGAAGCTCAATAAGCCCTTGTTTCACTAAGATAATTTTCTGTTTTTTTCCCTTGAATTTAAGCTGAGTTCAGGTGAAGGAGCTGATTTTAGCATTATTATATGAATCAGAATTGATACTCACTGATGATATAGTTGAAGCTATTGTCAACAAGGTATTATTTACATGCAACTTATTGGGGAGAAAATAATCACTAAATTATCTTATATTTAATAAATTATGTTAATCGGACTTTTCAATAATGTTATTGTACTTGTGTTGGATTATTCAAAGATGCAACACTTTTGGAGAATCAAACAAGTATCCAATACCATTTTTGAAAAGTCTAAATAACACGGCATGCAACAATAATAATAACAACAACAACAAACAGAAACAACAACAACAACAACAACAACAACAACAACAACAAAAAATTTAGTGTAATCTCACAAGCCGGGGTGGAGCTAGAGTGCTGGGAGCAAGTACGGCCAAACCTAGTAGCTTTGGTTTGAACCTTGTATTTGTCTTAAAAATTAATTTAGAGCCCAATAACTTAAAATGATTAGAATACCGAACCCATAAACTTGAAATCCTAGCTCCATCTCTGCTCACAAGTGGGGTCTAGAGAGGGTAGTGAGTATACAGTCTTACCTGCCTTGTGCAGGTCGAGAGATTGTTTTCAACAAACCTTCGGCTCCAAGCAAGTATTCAAAGATCAACAGTATAAAAAAGAAATGCAGTAATATGAAAGTCTGAATAATGTAGAATTTAAAGTAAAATAACTCATATTATTAATCTAATTTTTTTGGGGCATGAAGACATTTGAGGAGGCAGATTCTAAAGGGGGTGGGAAGATAGATATAGAGGAGTGGAATAATTTTGCAGCTCTAAATCCATCTCTATTGAAGAACATGACAATTCCATATATCAAGTAATTCTCTAATCTTCCTCTATCACTTGCTTTGTATTTATTTTAAATTTACCTGCTATAACAATAACAAAATTATAGAATTATATTTTATTGTATTAAAGTAACATAACTGTTAGCGGAAACGTAAAAGAAAGAACACAAGATTTAACGTGGTTCGGATCAAAATAATTCTACGTCCACCAGAGAACAATTGTCTTTCTATTATTTACAAAGGAATGAGAGATTTCCCAATTAAACTTAAGAGATTTTCTCTCTTAACTCTTTACTCACTACAATATATTGTATTGTTTTTGTGATGGTTTCTACAAATGAAAGAGTGCATTTATTTATAGAGGTAAGGACCTCCTCTTGATGTCATTGGTGACATCAAACTACCTCCTCTTGATATCATGGGTGACATCAAAAGAGGAAGCTTTCTCGTAGCATTCATGCCAACTCTTTCCACCAACTCTTCCAGTTAGCATGCCATTGTTGACTAAACATAAACCAATATTTTCAGCATGTCATTGTTGACTAAACATAAACCAACATTTTTAATCCCCACCTTGGTTTGCGTTTCGAGCGTGCGTGTGAACAACTTTGGCCAAAACTTCTAACCTTACTGGGCAATCCCATTGTAAGAAACAAGAAGAATCATACCATGGTTAAACGTACCACCTCCACCTAACAATTGTTCTCTTCGGAGTTGCATCAGTTGATGCACACCTCCGCCAAGTCTTTGCAGTGTGCAAACTTAGCGAGCGGGACTATCTTGGCCAATATCTCTGCAGCATTATCGTATGTGATAACCTTCACGGCCTTGATAGTTCCCTCTTCAACAACATCTCGAAGGAAATGAAAGCTGACATCAATGTGTTTAGTGCGCTCATGAAATCTTTGATTTTTCATTAGATGAATAGCACTCTGACTATCACATCTCAGAGTTGATTCCAGCTGAACCAAACTCAATTCCGCTACTAAACCTTTTAGCCAGATAACTTTCTTCACCGCCTCCGCCGCTGCCATGTATTCTGTTTCTGTCGTAGGCAAAGCGACAATCGACTGCAGAGTCGACTTCCAACTAACGGCACTACCATCGAGGGTAAATATGTATCCAGTTGTGGACCTTCTTCTGTCATGATCTCCTGCATAGTCAGAATCCACATAACCGAGAATTGAAATACCTCCACCACTTTTTTGAAAAGTCAGACCGACACCAGAAGCTCCCTTGAGATATCTTAATATCCACTCGATAGCTTCCCAATGCCTCTTTCCTGGGCCGAACATGTATCTACTTACCACACTTACAGATTGAGCAATATCTGGACGTGATATCTGGATGTGTGCATACTATAGCATACATAATGCTACCAACTGCACTGGCATAAGAAATATTTGACATATGCTCCACCTCATCCTCGGAATGAGGCATTTGTAGCTCTGAAAGTTTAAAATGGGGAGCTAATGATGTACTTATAGGCTTGCACGTATGCATATTGAATCTCTCGAGAATCCTTTTAATATACCTCTTCTGAGAAAGATGTACAACACCGTCTTCTATTGAAATTACCATACCAAGGATTTTCTTTGCAGCTCCTAAATCCTTCATGTCAAATTCCTTACTTAACAGTTTCTTCAAAGCATTTATCTTTGTAATGTTGTTAGCAGCAATAAGCATATCATCAACATACAACAGTAAATAAATCATTGAGTTACCAGACATCTTCTTGTGATACACACAACTATCAAATGCACTCCTTGAGAATTCATGTGTAGTCATGAATGCATCAAACCTTTTGTACCACTGTCTAGGGGATTGCTTCAAACCATACAAACACTTCTTTAGTTGGCATACGTGATCTTCTTTTTCCTCGGCTAGGAAACCTTCAGGCTGATCCATATAGATTGTCTCTTCTAGATCATCGTGTAAGAAAGCAGTTTTGACATCAAGTTGTTGAAGCTCCAAGTCAAATTGTGCAACTAATGCTAGTAGCACACAAATTGAGCTATGCTTCACGACTGGAAAGAAAATCTCATTGTAGTCTATTCCCTCCTTCTGACTGAAACCTTTTGCGACCAATCTTGCCTTGAACCTAGCATCTTCCACTTCAGGAATTCTCTCTTTCTTTCTGTAGATCCACTTGCATCCAACTGTCCTCTTTCCCCTTTGTCTTTTCACTAAGACCCATGTCTGGTTATTATGAAGAGACTTCATCTCTTCAGTCAAGGCTAACCGCCATTGTACAGCATCCTTGCAAGAAGTTGCTTCAATATATGAGAAGGGCTCCAGATCCTTAATCTCTTCTTGTACATCTACGAATGCATATGCAATCAAGTTTGCTTGATTTATAAGGCGTTCCGGTTCTCATGTATGCCTCTTCTCCCTCCCCTTCGCAATTGTGTATGGTTCATTGACAGCAAGTTCTTCAAGGTCTACATCTTCTAACTCATCTTTAACCTGAGTCTCTTGATCATTTTCCTTGGCAAGCTCCACAGGAGGCTCCACCTATTCGTTGTTCTTGTTTCCTGAAAACTCCACGAAAACTTCACGGGGATTAAGTATAGAGGATTCATCGAAGGTGACATTTCTACTAACTATAAATTTGAGTAAAGACAAACACCAAAGTTTGTACCCTTTTACTCCATCCACATACCCTACAAATATGGCCTTCTTAGCCATTGGTTCAAGATTTCCTTCATTAACGTGATAATAAGTTGGACACTCAAATACTCATAAGTATGAATAGTTAGAGGGTTCACCTGACCATACCTCATCCGGAGTCTTAAAGTCAATTTCCGATGTTGGAGATCGATTGACAATATGAGCAGCAGTGTGCACTACTTCAGCCCAAAATACTTTGGACATTTTGGCTTGTATGAGCATACAACGAGCCTTTTCAAGAAGAGTTCTGTTCATTCTCTCGGCAACTCCATTCTGCTGTAGGGTATGCCTGACAGTCCTATGTCTTGAGATCCCATGAATCTTGCATAATTCATTAAACTTTTCATTGCAAAACTCCAAGCCATTGTTTGTGCGAAGATACTTTATTTTCGCTCTATTTGATTTTCAACCAAAATTCCACTCTTTAAATGATTCAAAATCATCACTCTTTGCCTTCAAAAAATGCACCCAAACCTTTCGTGAGAAATCATCAATAAAAGTGAGAAGATACCTATTTTTGCCCTTCGTTGGAAGTTTAGAGGAACCCCATAAATCTGAATGGATGTAGTCTAGCACTTCTCTTGTCTTGTGTTTGCCAGTACTGAACCTGACCTTCTTCTGATTCCCTAGAACGCAGTGCTCACAGAAGTCAAGTGTGTTGATCTTCTCACCTTCCAAAAAGTTACTATTGCTCAACATCTCCAGTCCACGCGCACTCATATGACCCAGTCTCATGTGCCATAATCTTGCCTTGTCATCATTAGATAACTACACTATAGGTGCATTTGTAGAGCCAACAATGGTGTTCCGGCCAATGTGTAAAGACCGTTCTCCAGCTTGATCTTGTAATGAAGTACCCGACCCCATCTTAAATGTGTGAAGACGTCACTGTAATAACATTCTTGTTGTCACTGATCGGTCTTTGTATAGCTCTTCTAGCTTTTCCCATAACTGTTTGGCTGTCACTTCGGTACCTATACTCACTTCACAAAGCACGTTAGGTGCAAGGGATAGATGGATTGCACTCAATGCATCCCCTTCAATCTTCTCCTTGTTAGGAGCTAATATATCCTTAGGATACTTTCCGTCAATAGCATGGATTGAACCTTCGCTCTGCAGTAACGCCATCATCTAGATCTTCTAGATATTGAAGTTCTTGCGCCCACTGAATCTATCAGTTTCAAACTTCACTCATCTTTGCTTGTTCTTCCTCCTTGGATCATTATGAATCATGTCGCTCTGATACCAATTGTTAGCGGAAACGCAAAAGAAAGAACACAAGATTTAATGTGGTTCGGATCAAATAATCCTACGTCCACCAGAGAACAATTGCATTTCTATTATTTACAAAGGAAGGGGAAATTTTTCAATTACACTTAAGAGAATTTCTCTCTTAACTCTCTACTCACTACAATATATTGTAATTATTTTTGTGATGGTTTCTACAAATAAAAGAGTGCATCTATTTATAGAGGTAAGGACATCCCCTTGATGTCATTGGTGACATCAAACTACCTCCTCTTGATGTCATGGGTGATATCAAAGGAGGAAGCTTCATCCTAGCACTCATGCCAACTTTTTCCACCAACTCTTCCAATTAGCATGTCATTGTTGACTAAACATAAACCAACATTTTCAGCATGCCATTGTTGACTAAACATAAACCAACATTTCAATAACTATGTTCAAATTGCTCAGAGAACACAAATGACTAGAAAGTCAAATTTTCAGATGTGAACTAATGTCACGTTACATGCCACCCCTCTGTTTTAGAAGGCGGAATTGGGACTCACTCGGGGCTCGCTCTGGGATGGAGAACTCGTAAAATGCCCCTGGGCTTATGTGTGGTGCTTAGTTCAGTGAGACTTACGCTTCGATCATCGAGGTTTACGCCCTGGACACGCCTAGTGTATTAGGCTTGCCTAATAGAACTTTATGCAATTGTATGTAACTAACCTTATAAATCCTCAAATTTTCTTAATAAATCGTTTGAATATTCAAAATTACATTTTTCTTAATTATAGATCATTAAATTGAGAGTATTTTATGTCATAATTAAAATAAATATTATTTCGCGTTATCTACTAAAATTACTATGATAGTTAATTTTAAACAAATCTTTCATTTAAAAAAGTGTTTATTCATTAAATTTTGTTATGTCTTTATGTTATAATAGTTCACAATTTTTTTATAATTATTTTTCTAAATATTATTTCTTCACGTTTACGATATACAATACTTATTAATTTAATAGCTCAGTATTAGCTAGTAATTATTTGTAAATAATTAGTTATCATGGTATTGTATGGAGAATTATGTGTCACTTTAATAACTTGTTGAAACTTAAAAATAAATGATGCTAGGGAATCATTTAATATAATTTTAATATAACTTCTCTTTCAAATAGAAATCATATTAAGTAGAATGAGTATTTTACGAAAAAATATCAAATTATAAGATCGAAATTCTTTCAAGATTCATTACTCCTTAAGAGATACATATTAGATTTCGTATAAAATACATTATTTTTTATGTTTGAGTTGTAACGACATTACAGCTAATTTGCATATTATGATATATGTCATACTTTTTGTATTATTCATAGTTGAAATTAATTATTAATATTTTAAATAGACTATTTGTTATAATTTGATAATTTTGATGTAATCTTTATAATTATTTTTTATTTTATACTATTTTGAAATTAGTAAAATTAAAGATCCGTGGGACTTACGCCTCGACTCGTCCGAGGTAAAACGTCTCGTCTCATGCTCCGCTTTTTAAAACACCGTGCCACCTCAATATTTTGATACTCAGTAAATACCACATCATACAACAAAAAAAGATTTCACATTATAAAAGTTTTGTCAATTCATATATAATATCTTAAACATAATTCAATTCATATAGAAAGGGGTTAGATTTTATTCAAATGTAATGGAGTAGTCTAATTTATGCTGATTTTACTGAATTGAAAGAATGGGCATTTTTATTTTGCAGGGATATCACAGCTGCATTTCCTAGTTTTGTGCTGAACATTGAAAAGAATGATGAGATTTACAAGGATTTCTGAGTTATATATAATTAAGTAAAATGCAGTTGCTTTGCCGAGTTGTGAATAAACAACTAAGTTTAACTGCACGAATATCAAAGGAAAAAAAGTTCCCTAACAATGTATTCTTGAAAATTCTCTGATTTTGTAGTTCATTACAAATGTTATTTTAGTTATATGACCTCTTTCATAGACGATCAGTATAAATAACATCTGAAAGCTGTAAACAAAATATATGAGATTTTTGTTGGGTCAATATACAACAAAAACAACTACCCAGTAAAGTCCCATATGGTGGGGTCTAGGGAGGATAATAAGTACGCAGATTTTACCCCCGCCCGAAATGACAGAGAGGCTGTTTCTAATCGACCCTCGGCTCAGGACAAGGAGAAGAGAAGAAAAAGAAAAAGAAAAAGAAAAGAAAAAGAAAAAAAAGGCATTAGTACCTCCAACATAAATCCCATAAATAATTATGTAAACATAAACCATTGGAAAAGATAAACAAAAACAAAAACACAGGGGGCACATAGATAATTATATGACCATAAACCGTAAATACAATTGCATGCAAAAGCAACGCACCCAACCCCGCCCAGCCCTAGTAGAGAAGAGCGAAAAATTTCAGAAGCCCCTATCCTACCATCATGATACTAGATCTCCAGACTTTCCTATCAAGGGCCATGTCCTCGAAAATCCGCATTCTAGCCATGTCCTGCCTAATCACCTCCCCCCAATACCGCTTTGGCCTCCCTCTGCCTCAACTCGCGCCAATAACTCTAGCCGCTCACAACTCCTCACCGGGGCATCGGGACTTCTCCTTCACACATGCCCAAACCACCTGAGCCTCGCTTCCCGCAGCTTCTCATCCACCGGGGCCACCCCCACTTTCTCCCGAATAACTTCATTCTTGATCTTATATAACCTGGTGAGCCCGCACATCCACCTGAGCATGAAATCGAACTGGTTCGCGGATACCGACGTCATCTCCCTCACCCTCCCCTCAATCATTCGCTCCCAGACTTTCATGGTGTGGCTTAGTAATTTGTTACCCCTATAGTTGTTACAACACTGGATATCCCCTTTGTTCTTATACAGGGGCACCAATATACTCCATCTCCACTCCTCCGGCATCCTCTTAGTCCTGAAAATCACATTTAACAACCTGGACAGCCACTCCACTCTTGTTCTACTCATGCATTTTCAGAACTCCACTGAGATTTCGTCTGGCCCGGTCGCTCGGCCCCTACTCATCCTTCGCAAAGCTCCTATGACCTCCTCCACCCTAATGCGCCCGCAGTACCCAAGGTCTCTATGGTGCTCTGAATGCCCCAGCTCCTCATGCTCAAAATAAGATATTTGACATTTTTGTGCAGGTCTCGAAAGTACGTCTGCCACCTCTTCTTGACTTGGGACTCCCCTATAAGAACTCTACCATCCTCGTCTTTGATGCACCTGACTTGATCTAGATCCCGCGCCTTCCTCTCCCTCGCTTTAGCCAACCTGAATAACTTCCTATCCTCGCCTTTCTCCCCCAATTCCTCGTACATGCGATGAAACGCCTCATTTTTAGCTTCCGTGACCGCAAGCTTTGCTTCCTTCCGCGCCACTTTATAGCTATCCGTGTTCGCTCTCCTTTCCGCCTCGCTTGAGCTCCCTGCCAACTTAGAGAACGCCGCCTTCTTAGCCTCCACTTTTTCTTGGACTACATCGTTCCACCACCAGTCACCTTGGTGTCTGCTTGAATAGCCCTTGGCTACCCCGAGCACATCGCGCGCATCCTCCCTAACCAGATTCGTCGTCACCGACCACATTACGTCCGCTTCCCCAGAACTTCTCCATGCTCCACCACCAACTAACCTCATTTCCATTGCGTCAATATACAACAACAACAACAACAACCCAGTATATTCTCACAAGGTGGGGTCTGGGGAGGGTAATATGTAGACAGGCCTTACCTCTACCCGAGAGGGCAGAGAGGCTGTTTCCAATCGACCCTCGGCGCATGGAAAAAAGGCAAACAAAAACAAAAAATAAAAACCGCATTAGTTACTCCAGCATACACCTCATAAAAATTATCTAAACATAAGATGCATATGTACCATAAAGAAACAGGCATGCAATGATATCAAAACAGTAACTACCAGAAATGACTACCAAAAGAGAACACAAACTAATCATCTATGGGCGGCCCTACCACGCCTCACACCCCGGAAAAGGAGTATGAAAAATCTAGAAACCCCTATCCTACAACCCTGATACTAGACCTCCAGACTTTCCTATCAAGGGTCATGTCCTCGAAAATTCGCATCCTGGCCATGTCCTGTCTAATTACCTCTCCCCAGTATCTCTTAGGCCTCCCTTTGCCTCGCCTAACACCGACCACCGCTAGCCGCTCACAAATCCTCACCGGGGCGTCGGGGCTTCTCCTCCGCACATGCCCGAACCACCGAAGCCTTGCCTCTCGCATCTTCTCATCCACTGGGGCCACCCCCACCTTCTCCCGAATAACTTCGTTCCTAATCTTATCTAACCCGGTAAGCTCGCACATCTACCTAAGCATCCTCATCTCCGCAACCTTCATCCTCTCAACATGAGATTTCTTCACCGGCCAACACTCCGTCCCATACAGCATGGCAGGTCTAACCACAGCTCTACAAAACTTCCCCCTTGAGTTTCTGTGGCACTTTCTTATCACACAAGACTCCTGATGCAAGCATCCACTTCGACCACCCCGCCGTTATACGGTGAGTGACATCCCCGTCTATCTCTCCGTCCCCCTGGATCACCGATCCAAGGTATCTGAAACTATCCTTCTTGGCTATGGCCCGAGATCCAATCATCACGCTCCCTCCCACTTCGCTCGACTCAGCGCTAAACTTGCACTCCAGGTATTCTGTCTTAGACCTGCTTAGTTTAAACCCCTTAGACTCGAGAGTCCGTCTCCATTCCTCTAGCCTCTCGTTAACACCGACCCTCGTCTCGTCTACCAGGACTATGTCATCAGCAAATAGCATATATGAGGAACATCCCCTTGAATATGCCGCGTCAAAGCATCCATCACCAAAGCATCCCATTGCGTCTATATGTATTATTCAAATTGTAAGCGGGCATGAGAAATCTTTTTGTCGGTAGGTTATTGCCGTTATCCAGCAAAATAGTACTTAATATATAGTGAAAACAATCTACACCAAATAATATTATTGGGGTCTTAAATATTTTTTCATATTTTAAACTATTAACTATTATGACTCATAATGCTTTTTTAAGTAGCTTAAAATATGTAAAATTTATTTTCAAAAACTAAAAGAATATATGTTTGAATTCTTATTAATCATGTCTCAGGCGTCAGGGTGTACATGCAATAACTAAAACAACATGTAGTTTCATTCCTCTAGCCTCTCGTTAACACCGACCCTCGTCTCGTCTACCAGGACTATGTCATCAGCAAATAGCATACACTGAGGAACATCCCCTTGAATATGCCGCGTCAAAGCATCCATCACCAAAGCATCCCATTGCGTCTATATGTATTATTCAAATTGTAAGCGGGCATGAGAAATCTTTTTGTCGGTAGGTTATTGCCGTTATCCAGCAAAATAGTACTTAGTATATAGTGAAAACAATCTACACCAAATAATATTATTGGGGTCTTAAATATTTTTTCATATTTTAAACTATTAACTATTATGACTCATAATGCTTTTTTAAGTAGCTTAAAATATGTAAAATTTATTTTCAAAAACTAAAAGAATATATGTTTGAATTCTTATTAATCATGTCTCAGGCGTCAGGGTGTGCATGCAATAACTAAAACAACATGTAGTTTCATTTAAAAAGGCGGAGAAGTAGTGGAGGTGCGGGGAATCGAACCCCGTGCCTCTCGCATGCGAAGCGAGCGCTCTACCTTATGAGCTACACCCCCATTTTTGTTAAATAACTTGTTTAGCTTAATTGGACTGCTTGTGACAGTAATAACCATATAAATTCATGACTAGGGCTCTCTAACTTAAGACTGTTTGTTTTATTAACTAAGATATTGTATCTAGAACTAAACGTTGTATAATTATGATTGTTTATTTAGGATCCGATAATCTATCCGAAGCAGCCTCTTTACCTACCCAAAGTAGAGGTAATATCTACATAAACATTAGAGTTAAAATTTGCATACGCGCACTACTTTTTCCAAACTTCACTTATAAAATTCCACTGGGTTGTTGTTGATGTTGCCTTTATTTAAGAAATATAAAATTCAAATAAATTATTAATGCGTACAAAATATTAAAGAAAAATATTAGTTTGTTTAACTTTGTAGAAATTATTTCTTTGATGTAACCATATTTTGAAAGCTAAAATATTAGTTTGTTTAACTTCGTATAAATTATTTCTTTGATGTAACTATATTTTGAAAGCTAGTAGTGATGATAGCTGATAATGGTAGTAGTTGTCAATGATGCTGGTAGTGACCACTGGGGCGGAAGCGGTTGGTAATATGACAAGTTGTGGAGATGGCTAGTGGTGGAAATAGTTGGATGTAGTAATAGCAGCTGGAGTAATAGTAATGATAGCAGGCAAGGATAATAAATAGAATGGTGGTGAAAATAAATTTCTCTGGAAGTAAAAGTCTACAAGATTTGATTGATTCAAAATACTTATGAAAGAAATAAATCCATTCAATTAAAGTTGAGATCTCAATGATCCAGATTCAAATTTCTGTTGGATTCAACCTGTCAAAAGACAAATGCGTAGTGCCAAAAAGAAACTAGCAATGCCTTGTCCGTGGTTCGGGACAACTGTTATCATATATGCTTCCTACCAAACAATACAAAACTATAAAGACTTGCGAATCAAACATAAAGAAACTTACGAATCGAAGGAAAACCTAGAAATGCTATACAAAGTTTTTTATATGGATAGTTATAAAGCGCATCTGCATCAAATCACAACATGTTGCAAACAGTTTTCGCCGTTCCTCAAGAAAAGATATAACACGGACCTAAATGATCAGGCTGCTAAGGACACAAAAAGAACCACAATGATCAAGTGCAGAGAGCTCTGCTATCACTTCACGACACGGACCTAAAGGACTAATCTGCAACAGCACACAGCATTAGCTGCACGGTAACCCAAAACAACATCTAGCCCATAGCACATGGAATCAGCTGCACATGATCTGTCATCACTTCCCAAAACGACCTCTAGCCCATGGCACAATTTGCTGCCCGCCTCCATTTCTCCTTGGAGCGTTATTCTGCTGAGATTGCATCTTCATCCTCTGTTCCTTCATATTTGCAAATAGAGAATCCAATGTCTGAGGCCTCTGCTTTGACACTAGCTTGACCACCTGCCTTTGTTGCTACACACACAGAACACAAACTGTTACATTTCTTCAAACCTTAAGATGAATACAAGCTGATCTACAGAACCGACAGCAGCAAGAAGGCAATGCTTCTAAAAAGTGACAAATCAGACTATTAAAAATGGAGACACCTCCAGTGATATGGTCCTTGCGGAGTTGGACTCAAATCTAAGCTTTCAAATTTCAATGTGGGAATAACAGAAAAGCGACGACCTTTATAAGTTTAAGAACAGCTATATCAATTCTAGTTGGATCCTCAATTACCTTAATAATAAACCCGCCACCATTTGCAGCACCCCTCTGAACCGAAGGAGCCCCGAACCTGCAAAAGGAAAAAAAGAATTGGAGCAAATGTAAGGAGAAGTGCTTATCCACAGATTTCTTACTAAAAGAGTGAGCAGCCCCAAGTTGCAGGATCAATGTGTGATGGCAGAGCACTATAAGCAAGTTCGTGTATATTTCCAACTTACCATCAGCCTGCTAATTAAAAATTCTCAACCAGCCAAACCTTAGAAACAAAAGCAGCACCCAGAAACAGAACTTCATAAGCTCATCTTCCACCAGAAGGAAACATAGTCCAAAGTAGAACTATCAGAACGTTGATATGGGAGAAATAACATCCTTGGGATCTCATCATCAGTCAAATATCCAAGAGTACTTCTAACTTCAGCAAAAAGTAAAGCTTCGTCAAGATTCCAGAATTGATTCAATAGAGTTGCAAGTAAAAGTTTCGAACTTCGCAAAGCTCAACTGCGAAACTTGGAGCCCCTTGCACAACCCACAAACCTAAAAACTTCTGGTAAAACAACCTAATATGCAGAATATGCAATATCTATGCTCCAAAACAGTGCACAATGCTCGAGTGTTCCTCTATCCAATTCTTTTCCTTCTTCTTGTTGCTGAAGAAGACTTTCTTTCATAAGAAAGAAAATACTGATCCTACACTGCTGCTCAAGACTTTAGTGGATCAACTCTATTACATAAGGCATTTCTAACAATATCCGTCCTTGTTCCTATTTTAGCTTTTTTAATTTCCGGAGTGTTAACCCCGGTTAGTCTAGATTATGGCACACAGTTGGATACAAACCCCTCTGGAAAGAGAAGTATCAACAATTGCATGTCCCGGAACAACCATTTCAAAATGAATGGTACCATGCCAACCATAGAATAATATAAGTAACATTGTTTAAGGTGGTAGAAGGCAAAACTAAAAACGCACAGCAGCCTCGCAAGTTCATTGCTGAAAGGAAGCAGATGAATGCCTTGTGTCATGCTCCATGCCTTTCCAAACTTCTTATCAACAACAATTTTAGAAGTTGGGCAGAGGAAATAAATCAGAAAGAATTGATCATCCATATCCCAGAGGGAATTCAAAGAGACGATTACATGCCAAATAGTTGAGTTACTTCGAACAGAAGCTTTCACCAGGACATACTTCAAAGTGACTCAAAAGGAAATCAAAGATTATCAACTTTCAAAGAACTAATGAGTTATTTTGGGACAAGCTTCTCTAAGGGTGTCTGTTCATATGAAAGAGACCATTCCAAAAACACAAACTACGAGACATAGTATACCCCATGATGCTAGTGCTACCAAACAAACCTCCAGAAAATATACACTTATTGCCATTACGGGGAAGATCTCATTCATCTCATACTCCAAGGGCAATATTGCAGCTAGGTAAAACAATATATTGTAACATATTCTTTTCTCTATGCCAGCTCTCACAGATGCACTTTAATCCACCTTAGCCACGTCTCGGGTGTCCAATACCAACTTAAAAAGAGTAGGACTCAAACTCAAAACATGCAGAACAAACTTAAGTCCACTGACACTTTATTTTACATGCAATGTTCTGATGGAAAATAATCATCATTTGACGCCTAAACAAACATCCAAATATTGTAGTGTGAACAACACCCCAACCAAACTAACAGCATGGTTTAGAGTATATAACTTCCAAGGATTGTAGCTTGAACATCACCCGACCAAACTATCAGCAAGCTTTTAAAGTTCATAAAGGAGAGACACCTGGCAAATTCATCAACACAATAAATAGGACCACAATTTACCTGCATCAAATGAGAGTTAAATTGCTCAGAATTTGACATGCGCAGCAAACCAGGATACTAATGACTGACTAGCTTAATCATATATTAACTTCACAGTTCACAGTTTAAACACACCTCTGTTTATTTACAGTCACTGCTCGGCTTCGATTGAAAGGCCTACTGCGAATAGGAGCAACTGCGGCCTTTTTGGCTGCCTCATTTGCCAAAGGGAACTGGTCTCCCTGAAAATTTGATCTTCTTCGAGCAAGAGCCCCCTAAGCATAAGAATATCAGAAAAGGAGTATAATTCAGCATCCACCAATACGAAAAAGAAACCATCAACTTCTTCATAGGTTGAGAGAATTGTGATGAGTACCTGTCTCATAGATGATCTTGTGTCCATAAACTTTTGTATCTTAGCAGGTTTATCCTGAGCAACATTATTAGAAAATTTTTGGCTTCTATTCTGCAGAAAGCAAATGATAAATATTAAAATCTGTTTTATATTAAACTCACAAAAGTTCAAAATAACCACTAAACGGTCAGAGAGGGATGTGCTTACTGAAACTCTTTGCTTCTTAGGCTTGGTTGTGTTTGTTCTGGACATCTTGATGATATCATCTGCAAGCACCAACTGGTTACCAGCAAAAAATGAAGAAAACCAAAAGAGACGCGTAAAGGATGTGTAGCTGACAATAATACCTAAAGTCATGTCCATTTTCTTCTCTGTAAGAGCAATAGCCTCACTTGTTAGTGGTTTAGCTGCCATCTGAGAGAGGAGGACAGTCAGTCAACTGAACAAAGCATTGACAACATGCAGACTATCCAACTAAACTTGAATATCAGTAGATGGAAGATCAAGAGAAGAGAATCTCAATGCTAGCACACACTAGAACCCAGATGCTTGAAGCACATTATTCAAACAACAGAGAAACTTATAGGTATTAACTAAAAGACCAAAGCAATTGTTCAAATAGACACGTGTTAAAGTACCGGCACACACACACATGAGATCCAGATAAAAATGGAAGCTTTAGTTGCTTTTTCCCACACCTTTTCAAGTAATAACACATCTCTACAGCATTCAACCTTTCAAGGATCCCCATTAAGTAAAAACAGAAATAATCAGGCCTTCTGCTCATAAATCAGCTCTCTCCTCTCACATGAATATCTAGAAACTAAATTTCGACCCTTCCCCAGATATACTTTTTCATCACACCATATGATGAAACTAACTCCAAGCTCGAGTTCCCTACCAGTATCTCCAACTTCACAGGCTTCCCGTCAAAAAATAAACTAGAGGAACTAGAAACAGAGAGCCGCAGTAGTAGTTCTTAGAAAAGGCAAAATTACATTAAATTTATAGCTTCTCCTCGGAGAATAACCCAAAGACCTCAAAAGGAAACAAAGCCCAAAAGAAAAGCACGGTGAAGGGGAATGAGTTCTAGCAGCAGCAGCAGCAACAACAACGCCTCAATCTAGATAAATTAGCTGCATGAATCCCCTTCACAAGTCCACATAACAAAAGGCTAGAGTGTCAAAATAACAAAAGGCTACAATCATAAAATTAAGTCTCCGATAGCTATAAAGTTGGATAGAAAAATTAAACTTGAGTGAATTAAATCACATTTTTTACTCCTTCAGAAAATTTGGTAGCGTATAACATAAAAAACAAAAAGGAGCTCGTATTCTCAGCTTTTGGCATCATTAGTTATAACTTCTACAAAAGTATGAAACTTTTCACAAGTCCGCATAACAAAAGGCTAGAATCCTCACATAACAAAAGCTATAATTATAAATTTAAGGCTCCGATATCTACAGAATAAATTAAAAAAACTAAACTTGAATTAATTAAAAGACAATTTTCACTCTTTCGAAACATTTTGCGGCATAATAACATGAACATGAATAACAAAAACAAAAACAAACCAAAAAAAGAGCTCGTGAGTAACAAAACTCCACATAACAAGAGGCTATAATTATAAAAGTAAGGCTCCGATAGCTAATAAACTTTAACTAATTAAATCACAATTTTTACTCTATCAAAACATTTTGAGGCGTAATAACATGAACATAAATAAAATAAAAAACGAAAATAGAGCTCGTGAAACGCATTCTATCTTTAAAATTGAAAATTTCTGGAAGTAAGATTGTTACCTGATAATGTTTTCGAAATCGACTTAGAATAAGAGATTCGTGAATATCTCTGATATTGAAGTTAGGGTTTCGAGCTTGAGAAGAAGAGAAATGGTGAACTGAGCATGGAATAAGGATATTGACGTAATTATATGTAGAGCCGGTGCAGGTGCACCGTTTATTATTGGATCGGGCACGAGCTAATCACGTGCTCTTCTTCGCTTGAGAGCTACGTTTACTTTGCGGAAATACATTAGACGTATATTAGCAACTAGTATTATTACACGATATGCGGATAATATTATGATCCTACTTTAAAATAAGTAATTTTTTAGTTTTTTTGGTAGTTCAAAATAAATAATTTTTTTAAATTTCAAAACTGAATTAATTATTTTTTTCCTACATTGTCCTTGGAATAAATACTGTTGGAATATGTATTACAAGTATTTATGTGAGATAGTATAGGTTAACATGGTCAATTATAATGCTAATTAATGCCAAAATGTGAATTTCTTAATTTGTGTGAAAATATCTAAAAAATTATTTATTTTGAGCCGGAGGGAGTACAAATTAAAAAAGAATAAATTATATGAATAACTATTAGCATAAACTTAAATATTATAACCTTATATATAGCAGGTAATACAAACCAATAAATATACATTATGATCCAAAAATAAATGCTCCGTCCCTTTCGATTTACATAAAATATTTTTCTTGTTAGTCTGTTCCAAAAGAATGACACATTTATGTAATAATTTAACTTTAATTTTTATTTTATAAATTTTACATATAATGAGAAGTTCTTACACTTCCCACAAATTTATTAAGATCATATGTTTCAAAAATCTTCTTTTTCGTTCTTAAATGCCGTGCCAAGTCAAACTATGTCATCTATATTGAAAATGAGTGAAGTTAAACAAAATACCAAAAAAATCAAATCATCATTACATAGTAATTGCATAAGTTAATTGTATTTATTAAACAAAAAAATCACACAAAAAATATTGGCCATATTACATTTTAGCCTTAGCTTTAAATTAATAATTTCATTTCATTAGTTTCAAATTGATTAATTGTTCAAATATTAAAAATAGTTAATTAAGGTTATTACACAAATTAGATTTAATTTAGGACCTATTTTAGGTTTTTAATTAATTAAGTTAGGATTTTTAAAATCAAAGAAAAAGGAAAAGGAAGAAAATTCGCTTGGGTCACTATTTTGGGCCACCCAAATTAAATTCAGGTAACCCAATTATGTTTTTCTTACTCACTTACCCGCCCTCATCCCAATTAAAATCCACTCGGCCGGTTCCCCTTCTTCTTCTTCTTCGAGTTTCAACCTGAAATTCATCCAAAATCAAATCTAAATCTTCACCAAAATTCCTCAAATTGAGATATAAACTCCTAAACATATTTCCAATCATTTACAACAACACCCAATCAAAACAAATAATGATTTTTAAAAACTCAAATTTGAATTCAAAGCTTTTTAATTGGGGTAAATGGTTGTATCAAGTTTGTAAAATAAAATGTTGATTATTTGTATTCTGATTGTAGATGCATTGTTTTCTATTTTCACAAATCCAAAACGACTAAAACTTCTACAAAATCTTCTGCAAAAAAAATTCTATTGTTTATCTACAATTTCTGAAAATATGTTTTCTTCTTATTCTTCTTTGTAGAATAATAACTTCAATATGAAGGGGGAAGTGAGGTTACAGGTAAAGCTAAAATGAAAGTAAAATTGAAGGTAAAGATAGTTTATTCGACCTTTATAAGTGCCGGGTCAAATGGACCTACTAGTACTTCTCACAAGACCATATGGGGTTTGAACTCTTCCGTCAATTTCATGATAATTTCGACATTAATAGGCCAATAGGGAGTTATTGCTATCATATGATTTGTTAGCCTCATTTGATTCACATGATTATCTCATATAGCATTTAACATTTACACCTAACTACATAATGTAGAATAGTTTAGAGACATAATCACAAATTTTAGGTACACTTCAAAATTACATCTTACTCAACTATTCGTAGATATTTAACTATCGTGATGATGAGTATGGTTTCCGTGGCATAAACGTAATATATAATTCTCAAATTTGGGTATACATTTTATGTGACCGGGCCATAACTTCGTTAGTAATAAAATAAACATACCGTAAATCGCGGGTGCATTTCATGTAGCGCGGTTTGCAACATGTACCAAAACGACAAGTGTACAACAATCATAACTTGTTCCAAAAATCAATCCATAAATAAATAAAAGCGATTGTAAAGTTAAAAATGCACAATATGTTTAAAACATGTAATCAATCGGATAATTAGGCAAATTATTAGTAGTTGTACGACCGTGCTAAAATCACAGAACCCGAGAATGCTTAACACCTTCTCCCGAGTTAACAAAATCCTTACATGGTCTACTGTGTTCGCTGACTATAAGTAAGAGTTAATTTCTTCGATTTGCGATTTAAAATAAACCAGTAACTTGGGACACCATAAATTATTACAAGTAGCAACTCTAAAATAAA
The DNA here is from genome assembly GCA_032618575.1 of Nicotiana noctiflora. NCBI lineage: Eukaryota > Viridiplantae > Streptophyta > Magnoliopsida > Solanales > Solanaceae > Nicotiana > Nicotiana noctiflora. The sequence continues at coordinate 57,701 of JASVEL010008575.1, forward strand.
TAAAAAATCCCGTTTCAATTAATGTCACTTTAAATTGGTAAAACTTCATGTTCCT